>NW_026499045.1:0-19223 GCF_026875155.1 Cherax quadricarinatus | reverse complement strand
GCCCAAACAAACCCATGACATGTGGAACCCAAAACTAGAAACCAGGGACCCTGTGCCACACCCGTAAACAGGACACTGTGATTACCAGCAACACCAGGACCACTGTGACCACACCAGCAGCACCAGAACACTGTGACCACACCTACAACACCAGGACACTGTGACCACACCAGGACACTGTGCCCACACAGCAACACCAGGACACTGTGACCACACCAGCAACACCAAGATACTGTAAACCAAAATCAGGACACTGTGACCACACCAGCAACACTGGGTTACTGTGACCACATCAGGACAATGAGACCACACCAGCAACACCAGGACACTGTGATCATACCAGCAACACCAGGACACTGTGACCAAAACTAACACCACCAGTGACACATGTGAACCACACCAGCAACACCAGGTCACTGTGACCACACCTGCAACACCAGGACACTGTGACCACACCAGCAACATTAGGACACTGTGACCACACCAGGACACTGTGACCACACCAGCAACACCAGGACACTGTGACCACACCAGCAACACCAGGACACTGTGACCACACCAGCAACACCAGGACACTGTGACCACACCAGCAAACACGAGGACACTGTTACTACACCAGCAACACCAGGACACTGTGACCACAACCAGCCAACACCAGGACACTGTGACCACACCAGGAACACCAGGACACTGTGACCACACCTGCAACACCAGGACACTGTGACCACACCAGCAATACCAGGACACTATGACCACACAGCAACACCAGAAGAGTGACCATACCAGCAACACCAGGACACGTGGCCATACCAGTAACACCAGGACACTGTGACCACAACACCACCAGCAGGACAACTGTGACCACACCAGCACACTGTGACCATGCCAGCAACACCAGGATACTGTTGCCCCTTCAGGACACTGTGACCACACCAGCAGCACCAGAACACTGTGACGATACTAGCAACACCATGACACTGACCACACCAGCAGTAGCAGGACACATGTGACCACACCAGGACAGTGACCACACCAACAACACCAGGACACTATGACCACACCAGCAAACCATGACACTGTGATCACACCAGCAATAGCAGGACACTATCACCATCACAACAGTAACACTGCTGTGATGGTGACAGCATTGTAACTGTTGTGGTGGTGACAGCACTGTTACTGTTGTAATGGTGGCATAATTGTAACTTGTGATGGTGTCAGCAGTGTTACTGTTGTGATGGTGACAGCTTTGTAACTGTTGTGATGGCAACAGCAGTGTTTACTGTTCTGATGGTGACAGCAGTGTTACTGTTGTGATGGTGACAGCAGTGTTACTGTTGTGAGGGTGACGACAGTGTTACTGTTGTAATGGTGAAAATCACTGTAACTGTTGTGATGGTGTCAGCAGTGTTACTGTTGTAATGGTGACAGCATTGTTACTGTTGTAATGGTGACAGCAGTGTTACTGTTGTGATGGTGACAGCAGTGTTACTGTTGTAATGGTGAAAACATTGTAACTGTAGTGATGGTGACAGCAGTGTTACTGTTGTGATGGTGACAGCAGTGTTACTGTTGTAATGGTGACAGCGTGTTACTGTTGTGATGGTGACAGCAGTGTTACTGTTGTGATGGTGACAACAGTGTTACTGTTGTGAGGGTAATGTCAGTGTTACTGTTGTGATGGTGATGGCAGTGTTTACTGTTGTGTTGGTGACAACAGTGTTACTGTTGTGATGGTGACAGCAGTGTTACTGTTGTGATGGTGACAGTGTTACTGTTGTGATGGTGACAACAGTGTTACTGTTGTGATGGTAATGTCAGTGTTACTGTTGTGATGGTGACAGCAGTGTTACTGTTGCAATGGTGACAGCAGTGTTACTTTTGGTGATGGTGACAGCAGTGTTACTGTTGTGAGGGTGACAGCAGTGTTACTGTTGTAATGGTGAAAACATTGTAACTGTAGTGATGGTGACAGCAGTGTTACTGTTGTGATGGTGACAGCAGTGTTACTGTTGTAATGGTGATAGCATTGTAACTGGAGTGATGGTGACAGCTGTGTTACTATGTGATGGTGACAGCATTGTATCTGTTGTGATGGCAACAGCAGTGTACTGTTCTGATGGTGACAGCAGTGTTACTGTTGTGATGGTGACAGTGTTACTGTTGTGATGGTGATGGCAGTGTTACTGTTGTGAATGGTGACAACAGTGTTACTGGTTGTGATGGTGACAACAGTGTTACTGTTGTGATGGTAATGTCAGTGTTACTGTTGTGATGGTGACAGCAGTGTTACTGTTGCAATGGTGACAGCAGTGTTACTTTTGTGATGGTGACAGCAGTGTATCTTGTGATGGTGACAACAGTGTTACTGATGCGATGGTGACAGCAGTGTTACTGTTGTGATGATGACATCATTGTAACTATTGTGTTGGCGACAGTACTGTTACTTTTGTGATGGTAAATGGCAGTGTAACTGTTTGTGATGGCGACAGCAGTATTACTGTTGTAATGGTAATGACAGTGTAATTGTTGTGATGGTAACAGCACTGTTACTGTTATGATGGTGACAGTAGTGTAACTGTTGTGATGGTGACAGCAGTATTACTGTTGTGATGGTGACAGTAGTGTTTGTTGTGATGGTGATGGCAATGTAACTAATTGTGATGGCGACAGCAGTGTGACTGTTGTGATCGTAACAGTAGTGTTACTGTTGTGATGCTGACAGCATTGTTACTGTTGTGATGTTACACACAGTGTTACTGTAACATTGTGATAGTGAAAAGCATTGCAGCTGTTGTGAAAGTGACAATAGTGTACTGTTGTGATGGTGACAGCAGTGTTACTGTTGTGGTGGTGACAGTAGTGTTACTGTTGTGATGGTGAAAACTAAGTGTACTTATTGTGATGGTGACAGCAGTGTTACTGTTGTGATGGTGCATCAATTTTTACAGTTGTGTTTGGTGACAGCAATGTTACTTTTTGTGATGGTAAAGTAGTGTTACTTTTGTGATTCTGACAGCATTGTTACAGTTGTGAAGGTGACTTTCCAGTGTTCCTGTTGTGATGGTGACACCAATGTTACTGTTGTGATGGTGAACAGCAGTTATCCACCTATATATGGTTGCAGTGTCAAGTCACAGCTCCTGGCCCTGCCTCTTTACTAGTTGCTCTCAGTCACTGTTGCTGCTCCAAGAGTCTTGTCATACCTGTTCTTGAAGCTATGTATGAATCCTACCTTTACTACTTAACTCTGCAGATTTTTCCACTTCCTGGCAACTCCATGGCTGAAGGAATACTTCCTTACATCCTATATTACTCATTTAAGTTTTCAACTTCCAGTTGTATCCCTTTGTTGATGTGCCCATCTCTGAAATGTTCTTGCCCTCCCACTCTGTCAATTCCTCTCAGTATTTTATATGTTGGTATCATGTCTTCTCTGTCCCTCCTGTCTTCTAGTTCAGGGGGTTGCAACAAAGAGTCCTAATGAAAAGCACAATTCTGCTTATTTTACCAAAAACTTTTCTAATTGCTTAAGTCATATTTGTATTTTATTCACTAAATTAAAAGCTTGTTTTTTGAGTTCAACATTAATGAAACATTTGCTAGGGGTGCTGGGTATAAGAAAAGTTTGGAACCCTGTTCTAGTGTCATTAGGTTGAGTTCTCTTAACCTCTCCTCATAAGACATACCCCTTAGCTCTGGGACTAGTCTTGTTGCAAACTTTTTCACTTTCTCCAATTTCTTGACTTGTTTACCAGATGTGGTTTCCATAATGGTGCTGCATACTCCAATACAGGGTGTACAGTGTCATGTATGACTCCTTCTTAGATATGAAAATGGTATTTGTAGGTTGCCAGTCGTCCATATGCTGCAGCAGTTACCTGGTTGTTGTGCGCCTCACGGGATGTTCTCGGTAAAATGCTCACCCCAAGATCCTTTTCCTTAATAAGGTTTGCATTCTTTGATTTCCTAACCTGTACTCCTTCTGTGGTCTTCTTTGTCCTGCCCCAATCTTCATGACTTTGCACTTGGTGGGGTTAAACTTCAGGAGCCATTTGTCAGACGAGGCTTCCAGCCTGTCCAGATCCCCCTTGTAATTTTATCTTTTCCTACTCCACTTGTATTCTCCTCATTAGTTTCACATGATCAGCAGACAGGGACACCTCTGAATCTATTCCTTCCATCATGTCATTTGCATATACAAGAAATAGCACCGGTCCAGGATTGACTCTTGTGGAGCCCCACTTGACATGTGTGTTCACTCTGACACCTCATCACTTACCAACACTCATTGTTTCCTTCCTATCCAGTAGTTCATGATCCATTACAGTGTTTCCTCTACTATTACTTCTTTGCTCCTCTAGTTTTTGAACCAGTCTCTTGTGTGGTACTGGAACAGAAGCCTTCTTACAGTCCAAAAAGATGCAATCTACCCATTACTCTCTCTCCTGTTCTTCTTCTGTTTGTATTAGAACTCAAGTAAATTTGTGACACATGATTTACCATCCTTGAAGCCTTGCTGATTGTCATATATGAGCCCAGACCTTTCTATGTGCTCCACCACTCTTCTGATAATCTTCTCCATGACTTTACATACTGTACATGTCAGTGACAATGGTCTGTAGTTTAATGCTGCCTGTCTATCTTCTTTTTCTTGAAAATTGGGACTACATTTGCCATCTACACCTCATGCAGTTGATGTGTTTTGATTGCACTAAAGGTACACACAGTTCCTCTGCTCCCTTTCTTAGGATCCATGGAGACATGTTATCTTGGCTCACTGCCTTCGAGGTATCTGATTCACCTAGCAGTTTCTTCACCTCCTCCTTGGTTATGTGCAGTGTGTCTAGCACTTGCTGGTGCACCCTACCTCTTTCTGCTTCCTGGAAGCATTCCTGTCTATACTGTGAATACTTATCTGAATCTTGTACTAAACTTTTCACATACTTCCTGGTCATTTTTTGTGAGTTCCCTTCCTTCCTTCCTCAGCTTAACTACCTGGTACTTAACTGTTACTTTCCTCGTGATGTGACTATATAACAATGTTGTGATGCTGGCAGTAGTGTTACTGTTGGGATGGTGACAGCAGTGTAACTGTAGTGATGGTGACAGCAGTGTAACTGTTGTGATGGTAACAGCAGTGTTAATGTTGTGATGGTGGTAGTGTAACTGTTGTCATTGTGACAGCAGTATTACTGTTGTAATGGAGACAGCATATTATTGTTTGTGATGGTGATAGCAGTATTACTGTTGTGATGGTCATAGCAATCTTACTATTGTAATGGTGACAGCAGTTTAACTGTTGTGATGGTGGTAGCAGTGTTGCTCTTGTGATAGTGACAGCAATGTTACTGTTGTGATGGTGGCAGCAGTGTTACTGTTGTGATGGTGACAGCATTGTAACTGTTGTGATGGTGACAGCAGTGTTACTGTTGTAATGGTGACAGCAGTGTTACTGATGTGATGGTGATAGCATTGTAACTGTTGTGATGGTGACAGCAGTGTTACTGTTGTAATGGTGATAGCTTTGTAACTATTGTGATGGTGACTGCAGTGTTACTGTTGTGATTGTGACAGCATTGTAACTGTTGTGATGGTGACAGCATTGTAAGTGTTGTGATGGTGACAGCATTGTAACTGTTGTGATGGTGAGAGCAGTGTTACTGTTGTGATGGTGAAAGTGCTACTGTTGTGATGGTGACAGCAGGATTACTGTTGTGATGGCAATAACAGTGTTACTGTTGTAATGGTGACAGCAGCGTTACTGTTGCGATGGTGACAGCATTATAACTGTTGTGATGGTGGTAGAAGTGTTGCTCTTGTGATAGTGACAGCAGAGTTACTGTTCTGATGGTGACAGCATTGTAACTGTTGTGATGGTGACAGCAGGTTACTGTTGTAATGGGTCTGATCAGATCAGATCGACTGGTCCGAACCCTCGACTGGTCCGAACCCTTGACTGGTCTGAACCCTTGACTGGTCCGAACCCTTGACTGGTTTCAAACGGATTCGTTGGACAATAAAACAGACTGTAAACGGATGGGGTTGTAGGCGCCCTTATCAAACACAAAACAATAAATATAAATCAGGAACGTACACGGTAAGCTGTCCAATATACAAGTACAGTTAGAAATAGAAATACAAATAGCTAGTGCTTCATTTAAGGAGGTTATTAATAGAATATTCAAGAGGTTGCTAGTAGAATTACAGTAAATCAACCATTCAAATCATTATGAAGCTCTGTGTAGTCTGCGGTCACTCAAAACAAACGGGCTTCCACATGGAATAAATTGTCATTTTTGTGGAAAGTGGTGTCACGCCCCTTGTGCAGATATCCAAGAACTATCTACAAGCAGTATTAAAACAGGGAAGTGTTTTTGGGTATGCCCAAATGAGATAGATCTGTGGACTAAAATCACAAGGGTATTAAAAGAGGATAACATCAAAGCTGCTTTCATAGAAAACCTGGAAGCTTTCTACAACAGATGGGAACATAAAAAGTCTGGGCTGAATGTACTGCCCTTGATACTGGCCATGTAGTCAGAAACTGTAAGGCTGGAGGGATGTCCTAGTAGTCAGTAAATGTAGGGCTGATAGTGCTGTCCTGGGAGACAGTAATGGTGAAGCTGGAGGTGCTGTCCTGGAGACAGTAATGGTGAAGCTGGAGATTTTGTCCAGGTAGTCGGGAATTATACGCAGGAAGGAATACATATAAATGACCTCATAGGGGACAGGAGCCGTAGTAGGGAAACAAGTGTAGTCAAAGATAAGATAAAACCAATATTGCAAACTAGAAATACCACAGGAAATAGCAAACAAGAGGACTCCACTAGCAGTAGTGAGGATATATTACCAAAAACAACTGGTGGGAGCTCCATTGTGGGTGCTAGGGAGGATAGGAATAAGACAGGGAAACATGCACCAACAGGGAATACAGTCACAGAAACCCAAGGCAAACGGAAACCAAGCCTGTGCACATACTATGCACTTGGTATCTGCAGACATGGGAAATCTAGAAAAACAGACAGGACTGCAACTATGCCCCCAGAAAATCCCATGCCCTATGGCAACGGAAAATGAAAACTCCCCTTCCTGTAAGTTTTTTTCACCCTGAACTGTGTACCTTTTTAGTACGGGAAAGACTGTGCTATAATTTAAAAATTGCCGGGAAAAACCTCAAAAGGGGGGACAAAAAAGATAAAAAACTCCAGGCCAGGGGGAAAACCGGGTAGCCACACCCATCAAGAGGGAGGGGTTTTTTTTAGTGCCAGGAAGGAAAAAAAAAAAGGGGCAGGAAATGGCAGAAATCGTACCCCCAAATCCAGTCTTTGGGAGTGGAACCACTTCGTGGCCTAACTCCAAAAAAAAGATACAGATATTATCCCGGGAAAAAAAAAACCCCCCCCCCATTACCAACAATACCACCAGTCCGATGACATTCTTCTTTGCAAATAACAGGGTCTAAAGGCAGCAACAACAAAAAAAATCCTTTCATCCGGGGACTGCTTGCAGGGGCAAAGGCAATGTTCGCGGCTTTCATGAGACCCCAAAAGGATCACTTGGACAACGAAATATGGACCCCGGTTACAACCTATACAGGTGGAGGTAAAACAGGCAAAAGGGGGGGGGGGGCCCTGTACATTGCAGAGTACTTGCTTGCACGAATGCTTAATGCCTCAAATGTGTAGTGGAAGTTTTAGCAGTAAAAGGTCGGAACCCAAAAACCTAGTCATTGGGGTAGTTACAAGCTCCGGATGCAACATCCAGCAATTCGGGAAAAATTTTAAAAAAATGACCAATGTCGGGAAATTTTCCCGTCCGCCCCCAACATTTGTCGGGGGGATTTCAACTTAAGGCACCTAAAATGGGGGGGAATATGAAAAATAATATTTTGCAGTAATAACACCGGGAGGCGCTCTGAAAAAAACTCACACTCCACAGCTTTTAAATCTCTGCCAAAAATTAAATTTTAAACCAGAAAAATAATAGGCCTATAGTGGAGATACACTAGACCCATCTTCACTAACAATGTTGATCTGAAGAAAATGTCACCAAAAAAAAAAAACAATAACCAAATCAAAAAAATAATTGGGGTCAGACATGTATGCGTGGACCCCCCGACCAAATAATGAGACTAGTCATGAGGGAGTATTCCCCAAATTCAACTTAATAAAAAAAAAACATAAAGTGGGAAAAAGTAAACCAAGTCCTAAACCGAAAAGTTGAAGATAATAAGCAACACGACCCCAATTTACCCTAGAACAGATTAATTTGTGGCACTCGATGTATGAAAAGGGCTTATTCCTCTAAGAAAAAGGAGGGTAATGTAAAATAGAAAGAGACAGGGCCCCTTTTACAGGCGAGAAAAGAAAAAACGGCTAAAAGAGGTCTTATCGAAATGGTAGGGGGACACTGTCAGAGAAAAGAAGATGAACAAAGCTAAAGGAATCTTTTAGGAGTCGGGAATGGGGAAGAACAAAAAAGCCAAAAATGAAACGAAAAAACCCCAACGTTTTTTTCTCCTTGCCAAATCAAAGTCGAGAAAAAGCCCAGTAGGGGCCCCCTTAAAAAGAGGGGTCCTACCCCAGATGACACAAGGAAATGAGTGAGCTACTCAAGCCCCAATATGATTTTTTTTATGAGGACCACAAAATTTGATTAACACAACCCAACCCAAATGTTATCCTGATGCCAAATGACTTCGAACAGGCAAAAAATGCAGGGCCCATGCAGTCGCCCCAGGGCCGCTCAGGAACCCCGTGTTCATAAAGACTGAAAGAACCCCCTATCCGAGCCTTTTCCCCACCCTTGGAGAGGGAGCTGGCAGGGGCTTGTCCCCAAGTTACTAAAAAAAACCCAAACATAGCCCCATCCAAAAAAGGGGGCAGTAAAGCAACGCAAAGAACTCAGACCAATAGCACTAACATCCCATATCATTGTAAAAAATTTGGGTAGAATTCCCCGTAAATATGTAAAGTAAAAGGACAAAAGGAATAATGTGACATTTAATTGTGGCAACTTTTCGCTCTCCAGGAGCTTTATAAAGCCATGGTAAGGCTTGATAAAGCTCCTGGAGAGCAAAACGTTCCCAAAATTAATGTCACATTGTTTTGCCTTGTGTCCTTTTCTTTACACCCCCTATATAAAAAATCTTTGAAAGGGGTCCAAGAAGCAAGATCACCACCCATCTAAAAACCCCTCGTTACACACCCCCGAGCAACATGGTTTAGAACAGGTCGTCCTGTCTGTCTAACTGTTGGATCAACGACAAGGCCCTAAATCCTAGAAGACAAAAAAATGCAGATGTAATATAACAGACTTTGCAAAACCTTCGACAATGTGCCCATCGGTAATAGCGCAAAAAATGCGTGCTAAAGGAAAAAAGGGAAAAAAGCGGTCGATGGATCTATGATTTCCTCACTAACAGAACCAGGTGTCGTAACAGAGAAAGTCGGGCGCTCGGGAAAAGCTCTGTTCCACAAGGCACAGTACTCGCTCCTCTTTCCTCGTCCTCTTTCCGACAGAAAAGGAGTCACCCCACAGCACCGGTTTTCCCTTTTGCGAAAACCCCCCCCAATCGCATGACGTGTTTCCATTGCAGACACTGCGGGGCTCCAGCAGACATAAACCCCAAATCTTTAAAAGGGGGTGCGAAAACAATATAAAGTTCAACGATGAAAAATTTTCAATTACTCAGATATGGTAAACATAGGAAATTTTAAATCTTCTTTCAGAGACAAAAAATTTTCTGGCCACAAAATAGAGCGAAACCCCAACGTCAAAGACCTGGGAGTTTTTCATGTCGGGGATCTCACCTTTCAAGGGGCCCAAAACATTGTATCAATCGCATCTGCTAGAAAAAATGAAGGAGGGATAATGAGAACCTTTAAAAAACTAGGGGGGCAAGCCCATGATGACACTCTTCGGGTCACTTTTTTCTATTGGGGGGCGGGAATATTGCTGCATACAACCACCTTTCAAGGGGTGAAATTGCTGAATAGAAATTACAGAAAACCCTTACGGGCGCAAAAGGGAGAAAAAACACCTCAATTCTGGACGCTTGGGGTTTCCCTAAACCTGTATTCCCTGGAACGCAGGCAGGATAGATCTGGTTATATAACCTGGAAAATCCTAGGGGACTAGTACCCCTTGCACACGAAAACCAACCCCCTACGAAACAAAAGATTGGGAGACATGCAACACCCCCCCATGAAAAAGCAGGGGGGTCACTAGCATGTTAAAAGACCATACAAAAAGTGTCAGGGGCCCGAGACTGTTGAACGCCTGCCCGCATAATAAGGGGGATTTCCAACAGACCCCCGGCGTCTTCAAACTGGCACTGGGAAGAAGCACCTAAGTCGGGGTTCCTGACCAGCCGGGCTGTGGTCGTCGTTGGTTTTGCGTGCAGCCAGCAGCAACAGCCTGGGTTTATCGGCCCCTGTCCCCCGGAGGGTTTGGGCACGACCGGGGCCGCAGGGCGTTGACCCCCGGAACCTTTTCCAGGTAAAATCCGTGTTACTGTTTTTGAGATGACAGCATTGTAACTGTTGGTGGGCATCAGTGTTACTGTTGTTGGTTCACAGCATTGTAAAAAAGTTTGATGGTGACAGGAGGTTACTGTTGTGATGGGGGACAGCAGTGTTAAGTTGTGATGGGGATAGCAGTGTTACCTTGTGATGGGACTAATTGAACTTGTGATAACAGCAGTTTCTGTTTTAATTGGGAAAAGCAGTGTTACTGTTGTGTGGTGATAGCTTTGTAACTGTTTTTGATGGTGCAGCAGGTTCTGTTGTAATGGGGACGCTTGTAAAAATGTTTTGATGGTTAGAGCAGTGTTACTGTTGAATGGTGACGCAGTGTTAGTTGTGATGGGGATAGCAGTAACTTGTGATGGTGAGGCAGTGTTACTGTTGTGGGTAAGATGTTACTGTTGTGATGGTACAAAAGGTGTTACTGTTTTTGATTGTGAAAGCTGTGCTAATTTTTGTGATGGTGACAGATTTTACGTTGTGATGGTGAAAGGATGTTATTGTTGTAATGGTGACAGCAGTGTTACTGTTTGATGGTGACGCATTGAAACTGTTGTGTTGGTGGTAGCGTGGTTTTCTTGTGATGTGACAGCAATTTTACTGTTTTTTTGATGGTGGCAGCAGGGTTACCGTTGTGATAGTGAAGCATTGTAACTGTTGTATGGTGACAACAGTGTTACTGTTGTAATGGTGCACCTTTTTAAACGTTGTGATGGTTACGAAGTGTTCTGTTTTGATTGTGACAGCATTTTTAATGTTGGTGGTGACAATTGTATCTTTTTGTTTTATGGTGACAGCAGTTTTTTTTTTTGTGATGGTGATGCAGTATTACTGTTTGGATGGCATAGCAGTCTTTCTATTGTATGGGACGCAGTGTATCTGTTGTGATGGTGGTAGCATGTTGCCCCTTGTGATAGTGACAGCAGTGTTACTGTTGTGATGAGGCAGCGTTTACTGTTGTGATGGTGAAGCATTGTAACGTTTTGATGGTTAGAGCAGTGTTTAATTTGTAATGGGGGAAAGCGTGTTACTGTTGTGATGGTGATAATTGTAACTTGTGATGGTGACAGCAGTGTTACTGTTTTAATGGGGACACTTTGTAACTGTTGGATGGGGACAGCAGCATTACTGTTGTGTTGTGACAGCATTGTAACTGTTGTGATGGGACAGCATTGTAACTGTTTTGTGGTGACAGCATTGTAATGTTGTAATGGTGGAGAGTGTTACTGTTGGATGGTGAAAATGCCTTTTTTGTGATGTGACGCAGTATTATGTTGTGTTGGGGGATAGCGGTTTTTCTATTGTAATGGGACAGCAAGTTTTGTTGTGATGGTGGCGCATTGTAACTGTTGTGGGTGAAAGCAGGGTTCTGTTGTGATGGTGACATTTACTGTTGTGTGGGGCAGCATTGTAAATATTGTGATGGTGCAGCTTGTAATGTTGTGTGGTGACAACATTGCATTTGTTGTGTGATGGGAGCATGTTCTGTTGTGAGGTGAAAGGGGGGGGTTTCGTTGTGATGGTGACAGCATTGTAAGCTGTGAGGTGACAGCATTGTAAATGTTGTGATGGTGGGGTAATGTTACTCTTTTCATGGGGACTACATTGTAACGTTGTGATGATAACGCGTGTTACTTTTGTAATGGTGACAGCAGTTTTCTGTTTGATGGGGATACATTGAAATCTTTTTGATGGTGAGAGCAGTGTTACTGTTTTAAAGGGATGGCTTTTTAACTGTTGTGATGGTGGGAGCAGTGTTGCTGTTGTAAAGGTGACAGTGTTCTGTTGTAATGGTGACAGATTGTAATGTTTTGTGGGGAGCAGTGTTAAATTTTTGATGGTAACAACAGGGTTTCTGTTGTGATGGTGAAAGCTGTGCTATGTTGTGATGGTGACTGCATTTTAATGTTGTGATGGTGGTGTAGTGTTTCTTTGGATAGTGACAGCGGGTTTACTGTTTTTATGGTGATACAGAGTTCCCCTTTGATGATGAAACTGTTTTCTGTTGTGATGGGAAGCAGGGTTCTGTTTTAATGGTGACAGCAGTGTTACTGTTGTGTAGGACAGCATTGTAGCTGTTTTTATGGTGACGCAGTGTTATGTTGTAAAAGGGGACACATTGTAATGTTGTGATGGTTTGACAGCAGTGTTACGGTGTGGGGGTGACAGTATTTTAAATTGGATGGTGACGCAATGTAAATTTTTTTGTGATGATGGGGCAGTGTTATGTTGTGATGGTGACAGCAGTATTATGTTGTGAGGGGACAAAGGGGTTACGTTGATGGGGTACCCGTGTTATCTTGGTGGGGACTGCTTTGTAACTGTTGTGATGATGACGCATTTTAATGTGTGATGTGACAGTGTGTTATGTTTGTGATGGGGACAGTCTTCGTTTTGATGGTGCAAATTGTAACTTTTTGGATGGTGGTAGTGTGTTACTTTTGGATTGTGACTGCATTTGGGAATGTTTGATGATGACAGCAGTTTACTGTTGTGATGGTGACAGCAGTATTACTTTTGTTATGGTGACAGCATTGTAACTGTTGTGATGGTGACAGCATTGTAATGTTGTGATGATGACAGCAGTGTTACTGTTTTTGTGGGTGAAGCAGTGTTGCTGTTTGATGATGACAGCATTGAAAACTGTTGTGATGGTGACAGCATTGTAACTGTTGTGATGGTGACAGCAGTGTAACTGTTGTGATGGGGGCAGCGTATTATTGTTGTATGGTGACAGCATTGTAACTGTTGTGATGGTGACAGCAGTGTTATTGTTGTGATGGTGAAGCAGTTTTTACTGTTGTGATAATGACAGCATTGTAACTGTTTGTGATGGTGACAGCTGTGTTACTGTTGTGATGGTGACAGCAGTGTTACTGTTGTGTTGGTGACCAGCATTGTAGCTGTTGTGATGCTGACAGCAGTGTTACTGTTGTTCCAGCTTTTTGTAATTGTGTACAATGTTGGTTTATCTCTGGTGAAAGCTGTGTTCGTGTTTTGTAAAACAGTTGAAGTTCTTGAGAGAAGAAGAACTGTGTAGAAGCAATGCAAGGACTTAATGTGAGCTGCAGTGACATGTATATGTATGGGTAAGAGATAATGGAGATCCTTCAAAAAACAAAAGTTGAGGAACGAAGAATTCGTCATTCAGGTAGTTATGTGATTGTAAATGTTCTGGTGTAGTGGTCGGTGTTAAGATCTCGGGACTCTGAAAATCGTAGCCAGGAGAATTAAAGCACTTAAAATTTAGCTAAGGCTACACTGAGTGATGAAGTGGTAATTAAAGATGACTAACAAGGAAATAATGGATATAATAGTGTTATTAATGGAGCAGGGTCATGGAAAGGACCTTCCTCTGATAAGGAAATGTGGTAACTTTTTATTGTTGGAAAACATGCAGGAACTGCTTTATGGTTCATTTGGGTTACAGGTATAGTAATAATAACTGTACTGTTGATGGGTAATTACAATAGTAATGAGAAACAGGAGAAATACAAGTTTGGGAGTAGGTCTACCATGTTGTCAGGTTTACAGCCAGTAGCAGTATAATGATAGGTGTTGTGTGTTTTATAATGTCTGACAGCACAGATGACTTGAAAAACAACTATGGATGAAGCATAATAAGACACAATACTGTGACTGGAACAATACACATGAAAAAAAATGAAACTTATGATGTTTTAATCCAACTTGGACCTTTAACTAGTGATTAGTTAATGGTCCAAGTCAGACCAAAATGTCATCATAAGTTTCATTCCTTATGTGCTTCTTCTTTATATAGTATAGAACTATGTATGTACATTATTTGAGTCTTAAGTAAAATATTGATAGTTTTAGTAGTACAAGAAAGTAGAGATGGTAGCAGACACAAAGGATTTCATTTATTTGCAGGAGAACATTTAAGAGGATTATCATACTTTTGTTAAAAATACCACAGCTGCTGATTTAATAGAGACCTTATAAGAGTGTTTGTTTAAGAATATATTGACAAGACAGAGAAATAAACTTTTTAATATTTACATTTCTAATAAGTAAAGATTTACTTTTATTAAACCCAGGAGGGCCAAATGGCCTGTTATCCTGGGTGTAAAGGGAGCAAAATAAAAAACAGCAGAAAAGTTTTGACTTATTTTATCCTTCACCAATTTTAGAACAGCAATATGTACACTATATACACTATGTACAGTGATAGGTATTTGTGCAACCCACGTAAGCAAGGCAGAATAGAAGGGCCCCAAGAGAGCAGACCGTGCTTCAACCAGCTCTAGAATGGGAATGAAAAAGGGCAGACAGGAGAGTGGTACCCACATAACCTCTGCGATTTTCCAAAACCCTCTTCTTATTGGCTGGAACCTGGTTACTAGTTGAACGATGGGGCCCCATCGTCAACCCTCAGTCACCTGGTTCGTGGTTGGGGGAGACAGCCTGTAAAAGAGGGTGTGTACATGCGCGAAAAAAGGTTAAAGTACTCTTTGCTTGCCACACTTTCTCTGCCAGATACTTTCTGTTTGGATAACATTGTGGTAGTAGGAGAGTGTAATGCTGCACCTCCATACTTAGCAACATAAGAAATACCTGATGTTATTAATGATATCAGATAGTATTGTGAGAACACTAAACTGCTGGCCATGATCTCTGCTACTCTTGTAAGAGGAAGGCATTTTGCATTATGCTTGCTTAATTAATGCTGGGGAAACTGAGGAATGTGTTACATTGTCAAAGATGTTTTAAGTGATAATTTTGCATTACAAGTACAGTTAAAATTGGGAAAAAGAAAAGTATGTGCCCAGAGCAAAAAAATTGTGATAAGTACAAGAGAAATGAATAGACTTCTGAATCACATTAAATGTTAGAAGGATATAAACCAGATGTATTTTATGAAGAGCTTGAGAAAGAAACTAACTTGTTTGATCAAACTAGCTTAGAACAACTAGAGTGAAACATATTGCAATGAAAAATAAGACATTATCTTAAGAGGGTGCACTTCTACACTGAAGATGGCTCACAAGGAATGGGTTAGGAAGGTTGCATAAGGCAAGACATATTGACTTTATTGAAAGTTACCAACTTGTGGGGAGAGAGAAGGAAAGAGGCAAGGACATAGTACTGGTAAGACCGGTGATAACACTAGTTTATATGGAATATAGCATGACAGCTCTAATAAAAGGGCACAAACAAGTTTGTTAGATATTCTGATCCTCAGAGCATAGTTAATGATCCTGGAAGGAGTTGATTGATGGTGAAGATACTAGAAAATAATTTATATTTTCAATAGTTAACATTGGGTTGCCACATATATGGACATTGTGCAGGATGAACTAATAATGACAGTTAAAATTGAGATCTCTTGTGCTAGGGTGGATGGAGTAACTTGTTAACTACAGTACAAAAATGCAATAGATCATATTGAGAAAAGTCTTCTGTTGAAACACTTTAATATGTGCAGGCAAGATTCCAAGACTATCATACCTATCCCTGAAGTTGATGGATAGTGCAGACCTTTGTCTTTAAGATTGTCTTCTTGTAAAATGATGGAGAGAATAATCCTGAACAGACTCTAATGTTTGCATGGAGATCAGATGTTTCCCCAAAGGCAAAAGTATGTCTGACTGCATCATGAAATGCTTAGTGAATGATAATGAGAACTGTTGAATATTTATTAACTTATGTACTGCTATATGAAACTTGTATGATGGGTGTTAAATATCAGTGTGAGTGGTAGTGGACAGAGGTTGCCAACCCTTCCTCCAACCTCAAGTATCACTTTTATTACAAAACAACTTCTTGCTTCTTCTCACCTATTACTATGGTCCTTCCTATTCTGGAAGACACAGTAGCTTAGATCTGCTCCTCATCAGACTAGCTTGCTGCAAGTTCATGTATTCTTTGATGTTTAATGCATTTTTTTTATATTTTTGAATGCTCTGAAGTACATTAACATTGCAGAGGCACTGCACAACAAACCATATCTAGTGCACTGTTGATAAGTCTTATCAGTTACTTGGTTAATTGGGTTTTTAACCTCTCAACTACACAGTGGTCATTAAGACTGCATATTCACAATCAATCAAATTTACTTTAGTCACAAATATGTGCCTATAGGGTTTAAAGTAAACTCAATGTCTATGTATATATACTGAGATATACACCCCTCCACATACACTATTGCTCTTAAAAAACATACATCAAGAGAGATACTCATCAGAATATACAAAGTGTTGCTTATTGGTTGCTTGGTTAATGGAGGCTTAAAGCCTATTGACTATGTGAGTGTCATGTAGCCTCTTCACTACCAGTCAGGAATACTTTAATCCCTAAAATGTGGATTAAATTGACTTCTTGGCATGCAGTAAATACACTGAGAGACATACATAACAAATAACAAAAAAAGGCACAATACCGTGACTGGACGGTGACTGGACCATGATGGTCCAAGTTGGACCGAAACATCGTCGTAAGCTCCTCTCTTCTACGTGTGGGTTATTGGTGTATAGAGCCATACACCTTACAGTACATATAGTGTATCTTGTGCTACTTATTAGTTGGTCTGTGTGTCAACACTTAGTGCTTTCTTTTTTGTGTTTTTGAAGTACGTATGATTGTTGTCTTTGTTGCTTAAACAACATTATATATTTGGGCATTGTTTGCAATGACAAAGATTGGGCAATTTTGTGTCTGCTTTCCCTTCCCTTCCCTCTCCTTCCACCTCTTTCCCTTCCTTAAGAAGGATGTGGTGCTAAGTATCTATGCTGCCCATATACAGGTCCTCCATCACAAATCCGGCATCACTGGGACCTGTAGTGTGCCGGATTACAGAGTGGTTAGGTTAGAATACACTTAATAAAATTAACCAAGTTGACTTACACAGTTCATTGAACATCAGCAAAAATCGAACATTTCCGCTACTTTGAGCTCAATTTCAAGGTACTTTTCGTCATGAAAGCAATCAAAATCATGTCTGTTTCTGTAATATATCTTCCATTCTATCAAATGAGTCCAAAAAAATGAGAATACAACCATAAAAACCATACGAAAATATACTGCAAAGAGGCGGCTAATGTCTGAGAACTGAACTCCCTTATTTATCGTCCATCTTTTTTATTTTTGTTGTATGTTAAGAAGCATCTTTCCGTCATACATTGCCCAAGTTTCAATGAGATAGCCCAACAAACAACTAAGAAAAAAAAAATATTTACCAAAAAATCATATATGGCAAGCCCAAGCCAGGTACTGGAAATAAGTCACTTTGTTTGACTTTTCTGGGTTATCCTAGGTTCTCTACACATACACTGCTATGTATGATAATCTATGTAACTGTATTTGTGTATACCTGAATAAACTTATTTACTTATAGTCTGTCAACTGATTACAAGAAACTGCCCATTCACTTATTTCAACTACCCAATAAAGTGGTCACAAATTGGCAATTTGGCCGATTTCACACAAATTTCAACAGATGCCAGTTTCAAAAAAGGGTCCAGAATAAACAATGCAGACATTCCTGGCACTAAAATAACATTTTCTCTGTTCATTAGTCATGGCTACAGGCCCCTCTTATATTACTCTTGCTTACCATTTGGAATTTTTATTCACAAAAAAATAGAAGATTTACTGTTATGCAGACTGTTGCATTATTGTAATAATTGTATAAATAATGTCAACCCATTCTTGACTCCGTATTGGAATTTGGACTGGCAGACGGACAGGTATTGGATGGTGACGTCATTTGTTTTCGCTACTGTGAGCGCAATTTCAAGGTACTTTTCGTCATGAAAGCAATCAAAATCATATCTATTTCTGTAATATATCTTTCATTCTATCAAATGAGACCGAGAAAATGAGAATATAAACATAAAAAACATACAAAAATATACCACTAGCAGCCACTAATGGCTGAGAAGTGAACTCCGCTATTTATGGTCTGATTTCTTTCATTTTTGGTGTACGTTAAGAAGTATCTTTCCATCATACATTGCCCAAGTGTGAATAAGATAACCCAACAAACAACTGAGAAAATAATAATAATAATAATAATCCTAGGTAGTAGGTTGGTAGACAGCAACTGTCCAGGGAGGTACTACTGTCCTGCCAAGTGAGTGTAAAACGAAAGCCTGTAATTGTTTTACATGATGGTAGGATTGCTGGTGTCTTTTGTCTGTCTCATAAACATGCAAGATTTCAGGTATGTCTTGCTACTTCTACTTACACTTAAGTCACACTACACATACATGTACAAGCATATATATACACGCCCCTCTGGGTTTTCTTCTATTTTCTTACTAGTTCTTGTTCTTGTTTATTTTGTTATTGCTGTTCTTACTGCTGAACAGTGGTTTAGTGCCGATGAAGGTAGCGTAGGTAGCAATGATATGGCCGTGGACTAGTTTGGCTTTAATTGGGTAGGAGTGAGTACACAACGGGCAGTGTGAGGGAGTGACCGCAAGCCAGTCCGTGGAGGGGGAGCACTTGTGTCTATCAAGTCGGTCGGCCTAGGAGTGAGGGCGGATGGGCTCAGCCTCCCACTGACCTGAGTGAACCTACAGAGGGCAGCACCTAAATGCTGCGAAATATGAACTAGTCAGAGCAGACGGCTAGGCTGTGTGTTCTGACAGTACAGGCTGTCTACATTTGCTCGGCCACGCACCTCCGACAATAATGGTGGGCCCGCAGGTATAAAGGAATTACTTACACTAG
>NW_026499039.1:0-11122 GCF_026875155.1 Cherax quadricarinatus | reverse complement strand
TGGGTCAATATTGGGGTCAGTTCCTGGCCCCCTTATGTGGCCATAATAATGTTTAATAAATTATAAATCCCACGAATTTCCAAGTCTTTTAGGTTTACCTGGAGTTTTACTGGAGTTTACCTGGAGTTTACCAGGAGTTTACCTGGAGTTTACCTGGAGTTACCTGGAGTTTACCTGGAGTTTACCTGGAGTTTACCTGGAGTTTACCTGGAGTTTACCTGGAGTTTACCTGGAGTTTACCTGGAGTTTACCTGGAGTTTACCTGGAGTTTACCTGGAGTTTACCTGGAGTTTACCTGGAGTTTACCTGGATTTTACCTGGAGTTTCCCTGGGAAGTTTACCTGGAGTTTACCTGGAGTTTACCTGGAGTTTACCTGGAGTTTACCTGGAGAGAGTTTCGAAGGTCAAACGCCACCATAGCCCGGTTTGAAACCAGGCCTCATGGTGGATCAGGGTCTGATCAAACAGTCTGTTACTCCTGGCCGCACGCAAGCTGACGTACGAACCACAGCCCAGTTGGTCAGGTACTACTGACTTCAGGTGCCTGTCAAGTGCCTTCTTGAAGACAGTCAGGGGTCTATTGGTAATCCCCCTTATGTATGCTGGGAGGAAATTTGAACAGTCTTGGGCCTCAGAAAACATTTTGAGTTGTCTCTCAGTGTACTCGTGGCGCACCTGCTTTCCTTCGGGGAAATGTTGCATCTCCTGCCGAGTCTTTTGCTTTCATATGGAGTGATTGTCGTGTGCAGTTTTTTGGTACCAATCCTCCAGGACCTTCCAAGTGTATTTTTATCATGTATCTCTCTCGCCTGCGCTCAAGGGAATACAGATCAAGGACCTTCAACCGTTCCAAGTAGTTTAGGTGCCTTATCGTGCTTATGTGTGCCGTGAAAGTTCTTTGTGCACTCCCCAGGTCAGCAATGTCGCCAGCCTTGAAGGGGGCCGTTTGTGTACAGCAGTATTTCAGCCTAGAGAGCACAAGCGTTTGAAGAGAATCATCATGGGCTTGGCGTCCCTAGTTTTGAAGGTTCTCATGATCCATCCTATCATTTTCCTAGTGGATGAGGTATTTTTGCGGCCCCTGCCAAACTAGCGGTTAAATAGTTAACCTGCCGGCCGGCTAGTACCACTGGGTGCGTCATCAAACCCAATGTGGGGGCTGCTGAGCCGGCCTTAGAGTAGTAAGAGCCTGAGTGCCTCACGGTACACACCTAAGCAGTAGGTACCTGACCACGAAGGGTACACGTCTACTGGCTTTAGTAACAGTATGTACCAGAGCGCCTCGCTGTACACACCTAAGCAGTAGGTACCTGACCACCGAAGGGTACACGTCTACTGGCTTTAGAAATATTATGTACCTGAGCGCCTCGCTGTACACACCTAAGCAGTAGGTACCTGACCACCGAAGGGTACACGTCTACTGGCTTCAACATTAAGTACCTGAACTCCTCAGGGTACACGTCTATGCAGTAGGTACCTGACCACCCGAATCGTACCTATCTACTGGCGTTAGAAGAACCCCTCACCGCAGCTCACTGAGTCTGTTGGCCTCAGTTACTTGACGGGCCGCATTCAGTGAGCTTGCAGCATGGTGTTCGGCTAGCGGTGTGTCAACCGCCTTTGGAGAGGATTTACTGGACTACGGTGATGTCTGTGGACTCACCGTCTACGTTGATCAACTGTGGGCCGGAGTCGTCAGATGCTGTTTAGTGGGACATTACATGAAGAAAAGGTTGGAGTGTTACACTGAACTGGGCCAGGACCGTAGTGTGACACTGAGGGGACGTACGATGGAGTGGAACACTGAGATATGCACAGGACCGTAGTGGAACACTGAGATGAAAAGGGTGTCGTGGGACACTGAAGATGGCCTGGTTGTAGTGTACACTGAACAGTGTCGTGTGACTGACTTCGTGTCGTGAGAGGCAGTTGATTGTAATTTATTATTATAAAAATGTTATTTATAATTTATTGTTTTAGCATAGAGATATATATATATAGTGACAGTAGTGTCAAGAGTTGTACCCTGTGTAGGGTTATTAATTATATTTTAGTAAGATGCTAATTATAATTTATTATAGTAACATGTACATATTATTATTATATCATAGTTCAAATACCTCTAGACCAAAGATAGTTGATCTTTATATATTAAAGATTAATTTATTAATGTGTGTATTTATGTATCCCAAAACCCTCTTTATTACAAAAGGATTTAAATCTTAACATCTCTCTCTCTTCTTTTAAAAATTACTTTTTTGTAATAAGGTAGATACATAGTTGTGGTCTTTGAAGGCGAGATCCTCTGACATTATCACTCCCAGGGCCATCACATTACTTTTTCCGCTCTATTGTATGGTTAGAATTTGTCGTATACCTGCCCACATTCTTAATTTCTTCAAGTTTTCCGTATCTGAGTAGTTGAAATTTCTCCTCGTTGAACTTCATATTGTTTTGAGTGGCGCATTCGAAGATTTGGTTGATGTCCGCTTGAAGTCTAGCTGTGTCTATGATAGAGGTCACTGTCATGGTAATCCGGGTGTCATCCACAAAGGAAGACACGGAGCTATGGCTTACATCTCCGTCTGTCAGAAATGAAGTGAGGAATAGAATGGGAGCGAGTACTGTGCCTTGTGGAACAGCTTTTAACCATGACTGCCTGGGACTTTACTCTGTTTACTATTACTCTTTGTGTTCTATTTGTCAGGAAGTTGTAAATCCATCTAACAACTTTTCCTGTTATTCCTTTAGCACACATTTTGTGTGCTCTTACACCATGGTCACACTTGTTGAAAGCTTTTGCAGTCTGTGTATACATCTGTATTTTGTTTATCCTCTACAGCATCCAGGACCTTGTCATAGTGGTCCAGTAGCTGGGACAGGCAAGAGCGACCTGCTCTAAACCCGTGTTGCCCTGGGTTGTGTAACTGATGGGTATCTATGTGGTTGGCTTTCTTGCTTCTTAGAGCCCTCTCAAAAAATTTTAAGATGTGGGATGTTGGTACTATCGGTCTGTAGTTCTTTGCAATTGCTTTACTGCCACCTTTGTGGAGTGGGGCTATGTCTCTTGTTTTTAGTGTGTGTGGGATGACCCCTGTGTCCATGCTCCCTCTCCATAAAATGCTGAAGGCACGCGATAGGGACTTCTTGCAGTTCTTGATGAACACAGAGTTCCATGAGTCTGGGCCTTGGACAGAGTGCATGGGCATGTCATTAATTGCTTCTTCAAAATCTTGTGGAGTTATAATAATATCCGAGAGTTTTGGGATGACCAAATTTTGGGTTTCGTTCATAAAGAATTCATTTGGATTGTCGACCCTTAGAGTGGGCAGTGGATCGCTGAACACTGAGTCATACTGGGACTTTAGTATCTCACTCATTCTTGGCTATCATCTGTGTATGTCCCATCCCGCCTAAGAAGGGGCCCAATACTGGATGTTGTTTTTTCATTAGATTTGGCGTAAGTGAAGAAGTATTTATTTTTTCAATTTCCTTTATAGCTTTTAGTTCTTCCTGTGATTCTCGTCTCCTATAAGATTCCTTCAGCTTAAGTTCGATATTTTAGATATAATGACCCCACTCAGCAGCTCTGTGACTTTTCGCCTTCGTCTGTATAGGGAACGTCTCTCTCTTTCTACTGTACATCTTCTCTTTCTTTTTCTTAATGGAATGTGTCTTGAGCAGATCTCAAGAACCACAGAATTTATTTTTTCAAGGCAGATGTTCAGGTCCATGTTGTTTAGGATATCTTCCCAGCTTGTTTCATTTAGGACATGGTTTACTTGGTCCCATTGTATGTTTTTTTTATTGAAATTGAATTTCTTGATGAGACCTTCATGACTGCTTACATTTTGCTGGTCTGGAGCCCTGTGCATACATGTCTGTACCTCTATTATGTTGTGATCTGAGTGAATTGTCTTTGATACAGTTATATTACGTATCAGATCATCATTGTTTGTGAAGATGACGTCCAGCGTATTTTCTAGTCTTGTAGGCTCTACTATTTGCTGGTTTAAGGTGAATTTGTTGCAAAGATTTAACAGTTTGTGTGTGTGTGTGAATTTTCATCTGAGCTGCCTCCCGGGCTAAACCATTGTTTGCTATATTCCTCCATTTTAGGTGTCTTAGGTTGAAATCTCCTAGTAGTAAGATGTTTGGGGCAGGAGTTGGGAGATTTTCCAGACAGTGGTCAATTTTCTCAAGCTGCTCCTGGAATTGCTGAGAAGTTGCATCTGGAGGCTTGTATACTACACAATGACAATGTTTTGGTTTTCGATCTTTACCGCCAAAACTTCAGCTACATCATTTGAAGTATTTAGTAGTTCTGTGCAAATGAGCGACTCTGCGACTTACAGGCCAACCCCCCCCCCTTGTTGCCTGTTTAGTCTGTCGCATTGGAATAGGTTATAACCTGAGATCCGTATTTCGTTGTCATTATGATCGTTTATGTGGGTCTCTGTGAAAGCTGCACAAACATTGCATTTGACTCCAGAGCAGGGCCCTTGATGCAAAGAATTTGTTGTTTTTTAATGGCTTTAGATCCTGTGTGCTTGCAAAGACAAATGTCGTATTGGTGAAATTTAGTTTTTTTTCATTTGCTGCCCCTAATATATGTTGTTCTGGGGTAGAGGCCATTGTCAATGCCTCTGCCCCAGAAGTGTGTTTTCAGGTGGTGTAGGACTTTTGTCAAATCTTGCCAGTCTTTTTTCCCTTCTGGTCCTAAAAAACCTCTGTCCCTGGTGTGGGTTTAGGTTCCTCTTTTTTGTTTCCCTTTGTCTGGTGGTCTGTGTCTTCTAGTCCCCTTGAGATGATATGCCTGGCAGTATGCATTGTAGCATTTTCTTTCGTGGATTAATGAGTGAAACATTTCTGGGTGAAATAAGTTGCAAGAAATGAAGTTGCACTCTCCTGTTGTCATGTGGATGCAGCATTTTTTGGGATGGTCAAAGGTGCATGCCCCACCTGTTTTACCAGATATACCATGCCTGCAGATACCCAAGGCATAATATTTACATAGATTGCCACTTCTGTTTGCTGGGGTTAATTGTAGCTTCTCTCCATTACTGCATCTGGCATAGTAAGTCATTTTGAACAGAAATCCAAACTTGTCATTTGAGATTCTGGTAGATTTCTTTTCTTTTCACAATATTGTAATAGTGAGTTCCAGAAATGACGAAGTAATGTAGCTGTCTTTACCATTTTCTCCTTGGTACAACACAATTTCATTGTCCCGGCTCTTTCAAAATTGCGTTTCTCTTCCTTGACCGCTATGATCAGCCCGGTAACTGTAGTCTTTCACCAGCAGTTTAGCTTTCATCGTTCAACATTTTCAAATAACATCATCATTGTGAAGTGAGCTTACAACATCCACTAAGCCTGCATATAGGTTAGCACAAGTAGCCATTTCAATTCAATTTCTCTGAAGTGGTCTTGTACGTTCATTTAACTCGTACCAGTATAGCAGTCCTCACAGCACACAAGAGTAAGGCCAATTCAAAATCTTCCAATTTTCAGATGCTAAGACGGCTGCTTCGCTTGCTGTAGTTGACTGTGTCTGGTCTTCATCCCTGCTCATTTGGATCAAAGCAGACACACGTATTTTCAGCAAAGCAGTCTTCAAAGCATGTGTTTGCAACATGCTGCGCTGACACACCTTGTTGTTGATAATGATTTTGATGACATCACCAAGAATGGTAGACTTGAGTATACACCCCGATGCGTTGAAGCAAGAGAAAAAATTATAGAGTGCTGTAAAAGTCCAAAAAATGAACTGCAGTGACACAACACACCGCAGCACTGACCCAACTAAGATTAAGAGAATGTTGCTGAGCAGGGCACATATTCAGCAATGTTGGTTCTGATTTGCTGATACGGGCTTGCAATCCATTATATTTTACCCGACATTTACTTAGCATTGTCGAGCTCTAGCCACGGTAATCCATAATAAGAGTATCTATGTTAAAAAGCAGTAGATATCCAGTCCTACAATCATCATTGTTTTTTTTCTCCATCAGTGGCCTGAAAGATGGACACACGAATTTATAAAAGCACTCTAGCAGGCTTACCACTGGAGTCGACAAGAGAACAATGAATGTCACACATTGATCTGTATGTGCAATATCTGGTGTTGAATCTACACCTTATTGCAAAGTATTTTGCAGTTTTTCACACTGCTATGATTTTATTGAGGACCTTCTTAGTCATCAGTATCAATAAATTCATTGCATATAGTTAGATGACATGTAAGATACAGTGCCTCTTCCTGCATTATCCCAAGGCGTGACACATGATTTGCTACGAATGGATTGACATTGTGCTAACAGTTCTTATGACCATAGGAAAATATAAGCCTATTATTTTTCCCGGAACCAAAAACCTCATTTTCTCTCAGCGTGAAAGCAATCCCCTCTAGAGCTAAGGAAATATCTTACACAGCAACAACTCTTTCTAAACTTTTCCCAATAAGTCGCTCTTTTTCAGTATTGATTTTCCAAATGAAATCCAATAAGCCTTTTTTCTGTGCACGAAATACAACTGGCTAAAATGCAGCTCCTGTGAGTGGTGCTGTTTATCATGTCCTCGAAACGCTTGGAATTTTTTCCAGTCATTGAACCCCTGTATTAAGGTATTTTCTTTGGTAGAAAATAGCTTGCATGCTGAACAGTACACTTTTCCTGAGCTTTCAGAGTATACCACCATAGATCTTTTCACATGTTATCTGAATTTGCAAGCTATACCTGTAAACATAGAAGACTTTAAACAACGACGACTTCATCATCATAACATCCTTGCTGATTCCAAAGTCAATGTTTCAGATAGTAGGACTGAACTATTCTGCAACTCTGAAAGTTAATACGATAGAGAATCTGTGATTACATTTGGCCATGAGGCAGATCTTTTCAAGACAAATCCTGTGGGATGAATTTCACGTTGATACCATGGAATAAGGAGACACAAAAGAGTAGATGCGGCTGATAATAATGGAGAGAGGGGCTTCCTGTATGATCTGACGTATCTGCAGATCTAACAACTGTACTAGGTAACTATCAGAAACTGTTTTCACGCGATCATGTCTATAATAACCCAAAGTTAGAGAAAAGATAGTCCCATTTAAAATATAACTACGGCACCATACTGACAAAGAGAATAGAAATGTGCTCGATTTTTAAAATTATCTTAATCTCTCAGATTTTAACACAGGAAGAGCACTAACACAATATATCCAGTAATTCAATTTTTAAGTGGTCTAGAAGAAATAAATACAATAACATCATAGTCACTAGTGAAATGGATTGTGAAAGCAGAATAGACAGACGGAAGCGCGTGAAATAAGTCGGCCGACCTGATGAGGATTTTTCAAGGGTACTTAAGAAGTACAATAAGGAACATCTGTGAATCATTAACTACACAATTTTTAATTGATCCTTCAAACAAGTGTAGTGTCTGATTATGTTGAAGATGGCTAATGTAATTACCCAATTTTTAAACATGGGAAAAGTCGTTACCGTCAAAATTATACAGCCCAATAAATCCTGACCTCAATTGTAGGCAAATTACTAGAGTCAATTAATAGCTTGAGATTGTAATAAAAGCCATCTCGATAACATAGCTTTGATTAATGATACTTCAGCATGGATTCACAAGAGGCCGGTCTTTCTAAACTTAAATTATTAACTTTCCTCAGTAAAGCTTTTGAGGCTGATATTGACACACGAAAAAGAAATTTGAATTATATTACTTAGTATTTTTAGTACAGGCTTTTTCATAGAGTTACCGCACCATAGACTGTTAAAGAGATAAGTGTCAGGCTCAAGGCATTGGGGAAAAGTGCTCTCGTGGATTGATCATGGCTCACTGACAGGAAGCAGAGAGTGTCCTAAGTGGGGATTAAACCCGAGTGGGGATCTGTACCAAGTGGCTTTTTCGCACAGGATCCGTCTTGGCCCATTGTTGTTTCTAAACTATATCAACGATACTTGATGAAGAATTACTAGTGATAAGCACGATAATGTTCGAGTCCTGATGACACAAAGATAGGTAGGATAATTGATTCAAACGTAGTATGTTTATGGAACAACAGGAGGATTAAACAAACTCTATTCACTGGTCAGAAAAGTGGCGATAGCAGTCAATGTAAATAAAATGCCAGGTTCTGAAGCTTGGGAGTGCCATAAACCCTAGTACTTATAAGTTAAGCATGATGTAGAACTAGTCACCAAACAGACACTGCGAAAAGGGACTATTGGGGGTTATGGTGAGGCAGCAACACTTAAACCAAGCGCCAAAGCAAATGTATATGCTAAGAGTACCTAATAAAGCAAATTAGATTATATGGTATATATATCAAGACTAGTAAGCAACCAGAAGTCCTAGAGGTCATACTGCAGCTTTAATACATCATTAGTAAGGCCTCACCTAGTTATGCAAGCTCCAGTTTCTGGTCTCCATATTACAGAAATGGTCATAAAACAAAATTACCCGTTAGAAAAACATGTCAGCGTAGGATGACTAAATTAAATACATAGCATTGAGAAATCTTCCTTCTGAAGAAAGATTGCCAGCAATCATAAGTTACATTCACTTGTTAGCACGAGAATGAGGAGGAACCTGATTAGCAGTGTATAGTGGAAGAATAGGTATTAATAAAGGGGATAGTAATAAGGTCCCTTGAGGATTCTCCTCCAAGATAGAACCAGCAGTAATGCGATTATAAATTTGGTAAGTTTAGAGATTTTAGAAAGGACATAGGAAGTATTGGTTTGGAAATAGGTAGTTTGAAGAGTGGAACAGTCTACCTATTGGGTTATTGAGGCAAGGGAGGACATTGGTATTTTAAAATTAGCGTTGGCTAAGTACATGAGTGGCGGCATGGGTTGGATTCTGAGTGGGACTTTCACCATCAGAGCTTATGTTCATTTGGGTACATGAAAATTGGGTATGGGCAGAAATGTTGTTAGTAGTGGGAATGAATTGTAAGTAGACCTGCCTCATATGGGCAGACACAAGCCTCCTGCAGAGTTCCCCTTTTCTATGTTCTTATGTCTGTGAATCTCTCTTGCATCATCCTACATCTTTCACACACACACACTGTTCTTCTTCTTGCAATTTGTCTTCTTTCTTTTCTTGTGACCCACTCGCCTAAGAACGTCCACACATCACGTTCACAGGGAAAAAAAACAGATGCCCATAATTAATTATTATTAATTTCTTTTATTACATTACATTAATTTTTTTTTTTCTGTCAGTTGGGGGTATAATTACGCCACCCCCCCTTGTAAGCCCCCTTTCCTCTGGCGCGCATCTATAAAATTCAAAACGTTACCATAAAGCGGAGTCATAATACAGAACATTTACCCTAGATTAGGTTAGTGATTTGGGCTACGAATATTTTACTAAACTATTCATCCTCCCTTGCTCACCAATTTACTTAAATAACAGAAATCATACTCGGAGTCCAAGCAACAATGCACAATGGTATATTTTATTACCATTTTCATAAACTAAACATTCATTATGTTTTGCAAGATATATGGCCTACCACCATAGATAAGGACATAGAATTAAAGAATGAAGGGACAATTTTCAGTTTCACATCACCCAACCAACGATTTTTGCCAGATGATGGCTTAGTGTGTTCTGGTGAAAGATATGTAGTAAAATAATAATAAAAGAAAAATAATATTAATTGATGTTTCTACATCACTTCCGTCGCAACTCTGAAACAAAGCATTATGTGCGACGGAAGAGGATGTAGAACATCAAAACAATTGAGATCTAGTTTAAGAAAATATAGGAAGAACTTAAAGACAGGACAAAGTGCTTTTAAAACCTACAAACGGAAGTCAGTTTGCTTATTTTTAGGTTTTTTTATTTATAGTATTTTTTTACCAAAGATAGATCTGACTGGTCCAATGTGCGTTTTTAACTGGTCAAGTAACCCTATCAGGTACCTCCCTTAACATTTTAGAGGGAAAACTCAATCATTTACCATACACATCCAATGTCCAATCAAGCAACACTTCCAGTTAATTTGTCAAGTACAAAGTCTAGATAACGTGTAATACTACACACAGAAAATAGGAGAGGAATCCACCATACTCCACCCATTAGCGGGAAAACACAGCTGTTCTGACACACACACACACAAAAGGCGTGATTGAGTGTTGCCCTATACTATATTTAGGTTTATTTTATTTTTATTTCATTATTTATTTTTGTTTTGATAATTTTAAAAATCAATTTTACTCTCCACAAACACTTGAACTTTTTAGGTAGGGACACACCCTTGGTACTTGTACGTATTGTGCCACATTTAGTGAGAACCAGTCCAGAAGGATACAATGTTTATCCAACAATCCCCATTGAATCTGGTCTGCTGGATGAATTGGCAGATCCAGATTAGGCTCACTGAATAATTAAATTTGACCTAGCTCATGAAAAAGACTAGCTGGAAAAAATTAAACCGAGTAATAAAATGTTCAGATTTGATACAGAAAGATTATAACTTGCGTGGTTTGGAGGCGCCGATGGCTTCAATAATATGAGATAACTGGAGGAATAATGATTTCTGTTGTGTATATAGTGACTACTACTAATCAACAAAGGTATACCACCCACTTTTACATCTCTCCAACACAATCAGAACTAGCAGCTCTACACTGTTTATATCATATTTCTACAAAACTGTACAACTCTCGTATTTCCTCAAGATTTTAGCTCCTCTTCCTCATTTCAAACAGTAATGTTTTACTCCCTGGAAACCACTAATTATAATTCAGGTACAATGGCAGACCTACGTGGGAAGGTTCTGAATGACTGCTGTCAAATGTTTACAATATGAAACCTGTCTCTTTGAGCCCAAACACTCGTTCTAAATTTCACCTTATCCTTTATTATACCATATACTAGGGTATCCACTTGTGTTAAATACACTATAGCACTATGAATAGAACACAAGTGTACCGACTTGTGGTATCACTAAGCACTATGTATACAACACTAGGGTACCACTGTGTATACCTATAGCACTATGTATAACACTAGGTACCACTGTGGTATACACTAAAGCACTATTAAAACTCCCTTACAGGGTACCATGAGGTATACACTACAAGCCACTATG
>NW_026499034.1:0-18667 GCF_026875155.1 Cherax quadricarinatus | reverse complement strand
GCTAAGGGCGACATTGGACGCGTCTGGGACGAAGAGCGGTGAGCGGGTTTTTGAGCGGTATGCGAGGCAAAATTTTTGCGATAAAAGCGAGCGGTATGCGGACTGAACGTTATGTGATGCGTACGATATGCGGGGGTCCACTGTAACTTTAGTGCGGTTATTGTGTTCAATACAGTGAATTTATATATATACATTATATACAGTATTGGTCTCTCAGGCCCCAAATGTTAGTAGGAATAGAAAAAAATTGGAAAAGAAAAGAAAAAACAATAAAAACCGCAAAATAATGTAATGCGCATATGTGGAATTCGTCGATGTTGCCGCCATCACATCATTTTTGACAAACTTCTTGGCACTGTATCTTGGTAAGTACTGATCAGAATTTTTTTTTTTGTCTTATTACCTTCACAAAAATATGCTCTTTAATTCGGTAAGAAAAAAATATTGTTTTTTTTCTTTTTTTTTTTTTTCCAAAATTTCTTGGACACTGGAGCACCACTTCAGATTTTGGCCTTGGACCCTGAAGGGGTTAAAATATTAATATTAATATTAATGTGTGAGAGGTGAGTGGCAGGGTGTTTATTGAATAAAATCAGAATGGCACACCATCATCCTCTAACTTGGCACTTAAAGCAAGAGGCTTACGACTTCTCTTTTTATCACAGCTAACCTTAGACGCCATCGTTAATGAGAGCCAACTAGTTAACGAAAGAGTAAAAGAGAAAGAGAACGAGATACAGAGTTGAGACAATGTAAGAACACAAACTGAACAGGTAGTGGACGATCACTTGGTCAGGCGAAATAAATGCGTATTAATGTGTGTCTACTTTTAGTTCATTCACGTCCATTTGTAAGAGTTTGTAAAACATTTGCCTCAATATTTTGTTATTTTAATAATAATTACCTCACAATACAAATACTCTTACATTGTGTACAAGTTAGTTCAGAATAAACAAACAGCAACACACCATTTTTAGAGTGAATGAAGATAATAATAATATTATTAATATTAATAATAATAATATTATTATTAATTATAAAAAGCACTAAACCCACAAGGGTCGTGAATTGCTATACACAGAGTAAAGGCATACGAAAAGAATATTTTTCTACAGTTACCCCCCAGTGTTTGACTAGAGAAAACGTAATTCTTCCAACACCACCTACACAGCTGCTTTGTAAACAAATCTCATATTTACATCAATTTTTATTCTGAGTGTATGCATCATTTTTATATGCTATGTAATGGGTTTCATATATAATTTTGAGGAAAATATCATAGTAACCTCTTCTCCTGTATATATTACTAAATGTAAAAGGAGAAACTTTCGTTTTTCCTTTTGGGCCACCCCGCCTCGGTGGGATACGGCCGGTGTGTTGAAAGAAATAAATAAATAAATGAAAATGCCTATATTAATGTAAATAAGACATTTAGTGTGCCCAAGAGTGATTATTATTACGTAGTATTGGCGTTATGAGTAGAGAGAGACTTAGCGTTTTTTAATGTGTACCTGCACACCAGCACATTTGTGTAAGTATATATTTAAGTACAGGTACACATAAGTATAATTATCAGAGTACATATAAAATTTTCCCAGTAACTTTAAAACATTAAATTTTGAAAGTTTCCTGACATAAAAAGATGTGGTCACGGAAAATGTAAACAAACCGCGTGGGGAGCGCCGTATTTAAAAGACCGCTTGCCGTATAGCAAATTTTGGTCAAAATTTGATACGCCGTATTAGCAGAAGCCGTTAAGGCGAAACGCAGTTAAAGCGGGGCCTTACTGTATGTTAATGGTATCTGAGTGCTGAAGGAAATGTTTACATAATGAGAGAACCTCTGTTGTAGATTCAAGTCATTTAAGTAAGGATTTTTTTTTTCTAGTTTTCAAGAGTTTTCTTCTCTTTAAACTTGAAAAATAATGGGCAGTTAAAACATTTCTTAGTGTAACTTAACTTAGAAAATGTGTTCTAAATGCAGGTTTTAATGCATCCTGTTTTAAAAATTACCTACTGCATACTTGGTACACCCTAAGAAGTAAGCCAAATTGACCCCTTTTTTGGGCTTTGGGAGAATTAAAAGCAAAAGTGTAGCAAAAAACTATGCATATACGATGGTCTCCTGTTTACATACTTGTAGCTTAAAAAGGGTGTATTTCTAAGACTTTTTTTGCAGCATAATATACTGTACGGGAAAAACAACACATTCAGATAGTTGTTGTCATGTGTTACCCCACCCCCCGCAAATCCAAAGTTTGGTTACACTAGGAATTTTATAGCCTACATTTTTCTTGACCAGAGGTAACTTTCAAAAAAAATCTGGCACTAAATTTAGTGCCATTATGCTTCTGAACTTGAGCACTCAATGTTTGTAAATTCATACTCTAATGAAACGTAAGAAACTAGTAATTTTCCCCACATATCTCAGGTGAAGTTTCCGTAATACTGGCACAGAACCAATGAATATTAATTCTTCGGCGGAAAAAAAAAAAAATACACAAAATTAAATTTAGTTATCCTATCATCCTGACTCGAGAAAAATAACAATGGTCAACCACACTAAAGTATAAATTTACAAGAAAAACTCTGTAAGAGGCATTCCAATTATATTAACACACACATCATGACCAGATATTACACCTTTCATTAATTTAACTTTCCGACTTAAATGGGCTCATTTAATTAAAGACACCCGGATCAAGAAACAGTTTCGAACGACCAACCATAATGACGTCATTTTATCCAAGACAAGGATATACAAAACTCCACTGCCAATTTGACAATAATACAAGCTTAGTTTTGTGTGCAACACTGCACTATTTTGTGGGATGATCTGGCCTCTTAACTCTCTTGGTTTTCTATTAACTCAAGTCATGACTCATGAAATCGCAATAACTCAATCAATGACATAATTATGCTTTGAAAAGTAAATAGAAAACAAAGAACTGCCAAGAAGACTAAATAGGTGTATTTACCACAAAACCAACTTTCACATTTTAGTGCCATTTTTTTTTTCCAATCTTGTCACCAAAAATTCTTATTAACCATTTGCACACATTTATATTGGTATTAAAATCAACTTTTATCCCCATTCAAGATTAATTACTTTTCACAATGTATAGAAATTTTTATCATAAAGGATACTATAAATCATATATTACTACAAATTCCCCAAAGGCTCAATCTCAATCCTAGGGAAAGAATCATTAAGTTTCCCTCATAAGAATAGCAGTACTCAAATTTTTTAGGCACAGTGGCACCACCACAACTTTCTAATTCAATCCAAAAGTAATCCAAGGAGATAAAAATAATTCTAGTTAGGTCCTTACAAATGCATTACATGGCATTACTGATAGCAGTCTACAAAAACTAAATACTTCAAGCAAAATACTAAACACAGGATGAAAAAGGATCTTTCACACAGAAGCACATACTAATGTACCAATATGAATGTCTCCTCACTAATGCAGTACACTGTACATATAATCCAGGCTCATGGCAGGTGTACTGAAATCACGATAACACAATCAAAAGCAAGTTATGAAACGGGAAGAGCTCAAACCAGTGAATTTTGCTAACAGCATCAATCACACATGGCTAATGTGTATCACACATACGGAATTATCAACGGAAATAACAAGTCTCAAGATAGAATATCTGCATAAAGCAAAACTGCATAAAGTGAGGGAAACTTGTACTAGACTAAATATACGAAGGTCAACATGCAAGTGAAGCACAATAAAAAAAAAAATTAAAAGAGACAAAGACAGCAAACACCTAATATATAATGAGGATATAAAAAAAAACAAATACGTGGACCCCCGGTTAACGATATTTTTTCACTCCAGAAGTATGTTCAGGTGCCAGTACTGACCGAATTTGTTCCCATAAGGAATATTGTGAAGTAGATTAGTCCATTTCAGACCCCGAACATACACGTACAAACGCACTTACATAAATACACTTACATAATTGGTCGCATTCGGAGGTGATCGTTATGCGGGGGTCCACTGATAGTTATACTTTAATGAGAAAACAAATGAAAAAAAAAAATGTGGAAATTCAGGCAAATCAGTCCAGGAATAATTATTTGAGATTGTGTAATGTTATTAAAAGCCTCTACTACTAAAACATTATACAAAGTCAAGCTATTACTTACTCTTAATTTATCATCTTCAAAACTCTGTAAAGGAATACTCTGCATTTCAGCGGGGTTATGCCGATCGCATGTGTGGAGGATAGAGAGAATTTCGTCTTTGTAGCTCAGATTAATCTCTTCCACTGAGCTTCATCCAATGGGTTGCAGCGTCCAATCTATTCATAATAATACAAAATAAGAGTGAATAAAATCATGGCCATCATGGCTATGTTGTGAGAGGAGACATACTTAGAAATGACCAGAAGAATCAAGAATCATTCACCATACACCTCAAATTATTTTTAGAATAAGAATGACATGCTGAAACTTTTATTAAGCATTATTTTCTGATGTAGTTTCAGTGCTGAAACTTAAAATATACAACATTTTAGACCATACTTATTTATGATCAATTTGCCTTTGAATGAAAGTCAAATAAGAGCAGTGAGAGATACTGGTAAAGTCAACTGAAGTCTCATTGTATTTAGATCAGAACACCTAGAAGAGGAATATCTGGATAATAAAAAACTGAGGCTAATGTGTTATTTTTCTTTGTAAACACACGGCTGTCTCTTACCGAGGTAGGGGTGACCTAAAAAAAAAGAAGAAACACTATTCACCATCACTCACTATCACTGTCTAGAAAGAAGCAGACTGATATTACAGCTCAGATGATCCTCCAAACCTCTTCATTCTGCAGGCACTGTACTTCCCACTACCAGGATTCAAGTCCAGCTAACAGATTTCTATGAATCCCTTCACGTTACTTGCTTTACACTCCAACAGTATGTCATCACTTGCCTAACGTTCCTAACATGCTCACTCTCGCTTGCTGGAAGTCTAAGCCCCTTGCACACAAAACTTCCTTTACCCCCTTCCTCCAACCTTTCCAGGACGACTACCTACCCTGCCTTCCTTCCCCTACACATTTATACGCTCTCATGTCATTCTACTTTGATCCATTCCCTCTAAATGACCAAACCACCTCAACAACCCCTCTTCAGCCCTCTGACTAATTCTTTTAGTAACATCCACACTTCTTATTTCCACACTTCAAATTCTCTGCATAATATTTACACCACACATTGCCCTTAGACAGGACATCTCCACTGACACCAACCGCCTCCTCGCTGCACCATTCACAACGAAAGCTTCACACCATATAAGAGTTTGGTACCACTATATTTTTCATGCATTCCCTTCTTTACTCCAATGATAATGTTTTGTCTCCACATATACCTCAACGCACCACTCACCTTTTTTCCTTCATCAATTCATGGTAAACCTCATCCTTCATAAACCCATCCTCTGATACATCAACTCCCAAATTATCTGAAAACATTCACTTCTTCCATACTCCTCTCAAATGTGATATTCAATTTTTCTTTACCTAAATCAAATGGTACCCTCTTCACCTTACCCTTATCTATGTTCACTTTCAACTTCCTACTTGACACACCTCCTATTTCTCATCCACTAACCTTTGCAACTTTTCTTGAGAATCTCCCATAAGCACAGTATCATCAGCCAAATGGAACTGTGCCAACTCCCATTTTGTATTTGATTCCCCATAATTTAATCCCCACCCTCTCCCCAACATCCTAGCATTTACTTCTTTTACGACCCCATCTATAAATACATTAAACAACCATGGTGACATTACACATCCTTGTCTAAGACCTAATTTTACTGGGAAGTATTCTCCCTCTCTTCTACACACCCCTAACCTGAGCCTCACTACCCCCATAAAAACTCTTTACAGCATTTAGTAACTTACTACCTATTCCATTATACTTGCAACATCTGCCACATTGTTCTCTTATCCACTCTATCATATGCCTTTTCTAAATCCATAAATGCAATGAAAACCTCCCTACCTTTAACTAAATAATGTTCACATATATGCTTCAATGTAAACACTTGATCTACACATCCCTTACCACTCTAAAGCCTCCTTGCTCATCCGCAATCCTACTCTCTGTCTTACCTCTAATTCTTTCAGTAATAACACTAGTGAACACTTTTCCTGGTATACTCAGTAAACTTATTCCCCTATAATTTTTACAATCTCTTTTGTCACCCTTCCCTTTATATAAAGGAACTATACATGCTCTCTGCCAATCCCTAGGTACCTTCCCCTCTTCCATACAGTTATTAAACAAAAATACAAACCACTACAACACTATATCCCCCCATGCTTTTAACATTTTTGTCATGATCCCACCAGTTCCTACTGCTTTGCCCACTTTCATTCTATGTAATGCCTCACACACCTCCCCAACACTTACATCCTGCTCTTCTTCACTCCTAGATGTTATACCTCCCTGGCCAATGTATGAAATGACTGCCCCCCCCTTTCTTCATCAACATTTAGAAAGTTCCTCAAAATATTTCTGCCATCTACCCAATACCTCCAGCTCCCCATCTACTACTCCCCTACTCTGTTTTTAACTGAGAAATCCATTCATTCCCTTGGCTTTCTTAATCTCTTTACCCTATCTAAATACTGTTAATTTATATTCTTCACTGTAAACACTTGGTCTAACATACCCCTACACTTCCTAAAGCCTCCTTGTTCATCTGCAATCCTGTTCTCCATCTTACTCTTAATTCTTTCAATAATAACTCTGCCATACACCTTACCAGGTATACTTAGCAGTTATTCCGCTATAATTTTTACTCTCTTTTTTGTCCCCTTAGCCTTTATACAAAGGAACTATGCTTACTCTCTGCCGATCCCTAGGTACCTTCCCCTCATTCAAACATTTATTAAATAAAAGCACAAACCATTCCAAAACTATATTCCCATGTGCTTTTAGCATTTCTGTCTTAATTCCACCAATCCCAGCTGCTTTACTTACTTTCATTCTACCTACAACCTCATGTACTTCAACCACACTCATATCTGGCTCTTCCTCACTCCTAAAAGATATTCTTCCTCCTTGGCCAATACATGAAATCACAGCTTCCCTATCTTAATCAACATTTAACAGTTTCTCAAAATATTCCCTCTATCTTCCCAATACCTCCAACTCTCCGTCTATTAACTCTCCTTGCCTATTTTTAACTGTCAAGTCCATTTGTTCCCTAGGCTTTCTTAACTTATTAATCTCACTCCAAAACCTTTTCTTGTTCTCAGAAAAATTTGTTGACAGCATCTCGCTAATTCTTTCATTTGCTCTTCATTTACATTCCGTCACCACTCTCTTAACCTCGTTTTTCTCTCCATATACTCCTCCCTCCTTATACAACTTCTACTTTGTATTATTTATCATTATTTAGTGGTATTTGCAGTTTCTTGATTTGCTGGAACCATTAGGAATATAAATCTTGTGAATTTGAAAGACCGAATGGATGCATGGTAGTAAGAAACCCTTGTGAAGTTGATCAATTCATTCCACCTCTTTACATTCCTATACTAAAGCCATAGTTTCCGATATACTAGTGACCAGTTATTTTTATAAAGCCGGACTTGAGTACTGGAAATGGGAAGTACAATGCCTGCACTTTAAAGGAGGGGTATGGGAATTGGCAGTTTGGAGGGATATGTTGTATATCTTTATACGTACATGCTTCTAAACTGTTGTGTTCTGGGCACCTCTGCAAAAACAGTGATTATGTGTGAGTGTGGTGAAAGTGCTGAATGATGATGAAAGTATTTTCTTTTGGGGATTTTCTTTCATTTTTGAGTCACCCTGCCTGGGTGGGAGACAGCTAACTTGCCGAGAAAAAAAAATACTAGCGACTTTTCTAGCTGTGTTATTTCTAATCATGCCCTCTTGTTCTTGTTTCATTCCTGATAACATGCCCATCTTCTTCTATATCGAGTATTTTTCTGGAATACAAACAATGCATGTTCACACCTGACACATCAAAACCTTCCACTCCCAGGTAGGAACTTTTCTACAGGATTCTCCTGATCAGTCTCAGTGCTGACTCGCAGGGGGAAACACCCACTTGCCAATAAGTCAACATGCCCAATTCGGGAGACTAAGAAACTGGTTGCATAGAAATCTTTGTCATATAAGATCCCACCACCTACTGTTTCATTCACATCCAGAAGTCAGGGCTGACTGACACAAAATGCAAGTACATCATGTCCAGGTTTCTCTATTCTATAAAAATCCAACATAGATGTGACTGTCAGCACCAAGCCCATTAGGGATTGTAGGCTTTAACACCCTGAACAATGCCTGGGTTCCAGCACCAAGACACCCATTCCTGTGAAAGGCATGGGACAGCAACACTGCCATTTTATGAAAATTACAAGATAAATCACAGATCCCTTGAATCCCTTTCAAAATAAGCTCATTAACACAAACAAAACGATGGAATATTTACTTTTGTCCACATTCATAACCAACATGTATTAAAACAAACACAGCTAGCTTCCCTGCTTCTCAGCACCAAGCACTGATTTCCCCAGATGTTTTTTTCAAGTTGTAATTTTCTGTTATGCTTTGTGAGGGAAAAGTTCAATAGATAGGAGTAGCGATATAGTAACAATAGTTTCACTGCCGGCTACTAGTTAAGGTAGGGTAAGTCAAGCTCCCTTTTTTCCCCCCGCCTTTTTTCCCCCTCCCTGAAAGTGATAGTTTGACTGCCGGCTGCTTGTTAAGGTAGGGTCAGTCTAGCTCCCGCTATCCCTTCCCCTTCCTCCCCCCCCCCCCCGAAAGGTGACGTGTGGGGCTCTGGTCAAACAGTAAATCACTCGACTCACAGCTCCCAACACTAATGTAAGTACATGCCTGCCTTGTTTTTCTAGTGGATTTATTGGTTAAAAGCTTCATTTTTGACCAATAATAAACTTAGTCCTTTCAGTCTTGCTCTAGGTTGACTGTTGTAATAACCACCACGTCTTTCGTCTTTTGAGTATTGTACACTGCCATGGAGAGTGATTATTTAAGCAGTGGGTAACCTGTCTATCTTTTCAGCTTGGATGACAGTGGGGGTCACCTGTCAATCAACGAAAGAACAGGAGAAGGACTAACGTCCAGAGACTTCCCCATTTTGCATTTAAGTACCTGTGCACCTGTATGAAATTGCAGGACGTAACCCCACATCATTGCAGCGGTAAAGAACCTGCTTTCCTGTCATTAGGAGAGATTACTCACTGGTATACTGTGAAGAACTAGCCAGTGGATGGTCACCAACACCTGCGACCCCATCATCAGCAACGGCTACGATTTCAACAACATTTGTCACCAACACCAACACCCCTGTAGATATTAGCGTTGAGTTCAAATGTTATTTTCTTCATTTCATTTTTCATTTTTCTTTCAAATAGGATATACCTTTCATGTTTTATTTTTTATGTTTGATTTAATAAATAAATAAAGTGTTTATCTTGTGAATTATTATTTTCTTTTTCTATTCATTAATTTTCCTGAGGAGGAGCCAGCCTGAGTAATACTGTCTGAAGTTGTTACAGGGCTGAGTAAGCCTTCACAAGTGGCGACCTTGCCAGGATCAACTCTACTGAATCAAGATTCAACTCCATCTCGAATCTACCATTGGAACTTCAACGCCGCATACCACAGACGGTTACCACCAGCCATGATTTAAATCATTCTCTATGGTAGGACTACGGTACAGGTATTTAAAAGATTTGGTGATTGTTACAGTCTCAATTTATTGTAATTCAAGTCAGGCAGGATATAATAGTTAATTCTGCCACTTTTTCATGTGAGCTTGAAACACTTTGGAGGATTAGACTCTAGGGACCCGAGATTTTCCAGTGACAACTTGTTTCATTGAGCTCTTTATTATATCAAGGGAACTGTCATAGGACACTCTTGATTTGTTGGTGAGAAGATTGGATGGTCAAGTGACCCCATTCTACTTACTGTTTGCTCGGAGCCGGCATAGAACCCTTCGTTTTCGTTAATACATATTGTTTAATTGAAGCAGGGAAATCGAGCCCTCTGGTATATTTACAGTTTGAGGGGCAGGGAATTGAACCCTCTGTTTTCTTTAATACCCGTTTCATTTCCCCTCACATTTTAAGTTTTTCTTGTAAGTATGGATGAGTCCCATTTTTGGGATAAAACGCTGGAAGTAAGTTAGGAAAAAACAGGGAAAAATTTAGAATCTTTCATTAGTGCTAAGATCCAGGAAAGACTTGAAAGAGAGAGAATTGAGAGAGAAGAAAGACAGTTAGAAAGGGAAAGAGAAGAGAAAAAGGAGAAAAGAGAGAATTGAGAGAGAAATCCGAAAAAGACAGTAAGAAAGAGAGGGGAGAAAGAAAAAAAAGAGCGTGATAGACTTGATCGTGGGGGAAAGAGCTCGGGAACGTGAGGAACAAGCAAAGATACGTGAAGAACAAGTTAAATTAAGAGAACTTGAGGAAAGAGAAAAGGATGGGCGAGCTCGAAAAATCTCGCCTTCAATTAGAGAATAAAAAGTTAACTTTTACACAACAACAATTAGAGGAAGGAGTAATGGAACAACGTGCAGCTAGTACACATATTCCAACACCTAATTTACCTCCCTTCACAGGGGGGGAAAAGACATAACTTCTTACATTATCGGGTTTTTGAAATACCGCTAACCTCTGTGAATGGCCTGCTGACACCTGGGCTACCAGGTTAGGAATGTTATTTTCTGGTACAGCCTTAAATATCTATGCAACTTTGTCGCAGGATATTATATGTAATTATAACCTACTGAAGAAGGCGATCCTTAAAGCATATCAAAAAACCACTAATTCTTACAGGAAAGATTTCAGGTATGCCACCTTACAGCCTGGCCAGAACTTTCAACAGTTACAGGTAACACTCTTTCGTTTGTTCGACGTTTGGATAGAGAGTTCAGGAATTGATCACAGTTATGAATCTCTTCGAGACTTCATGGTTGCTGACCAGTTCCTGACAGCTCTTCCTCACCAGATACGAACATTCATTAGAGAACGTAACCTGATTAAAGCTGAGGAAGTTGCTGAGGCTGCTGACCTGTATGCTGAGGCTCACAATTCCTAAAGACCTAAAGGGATCGAACCCTAAGGGCAAAGGGTTCATCAACCTTAAGAATCAAAGCCTCTATTGGAAAGTAAAATGACTTCTTTTATTCCTGTTTGTCATTTGTGTGGTGTTAAGGGACATAAACGTCCAGATTGTCCTAAGAAGGTCCAAAAAGTTGGAAGATGTTTTAAAGACTGTAATGACCAAGCACCCTTCTGTTCAGGAAAAAGTTAATGGACTTAATGTATCTACCATTTCATGAGACACTGGATGCACATGTATAGTAATTTCTGACAAGCTGTTCCCTAATCTTAAAGAAACTCATTCCTCTGCTATACTTTCAGACTACTTGGGCCGTACAGACACTTTTCCTACCATCCGTTGTTACATTAGATCTAAATGGTTCACAGATTGGTCTGAAGCCGTACTAGCTCCCATCACTTCTTGCTCCGTACTAATAGGTAATGTTAAAGGTGCCCTTCCTTCTGAGGTTGACCTTTCATCACCAAAGATGGATATAAGTGTTTCAGATCCTCTTCTTGTAGAGTCGGAGAAGCCTCTCGAAAGTTCAGATGAGACAATGTCTCGTGAGATTTTATGTGGGATTAAAAACCAGGGATTCTATTCTCGAAGCGAGGTAGTAGGATCACCGGTTCACTTGTTAGATGAAAGGAAGGTATCACCTCCGATACCCTAAATGTCTTGCTAGGGCTCAGACCAAAGCCCAAAGCTTCCCCTACTGTCCATCCTTTGATTTTCCCTGACTTTAAGCCCTTTTGACATATCGAAGGACTCCTTTGTCAATTTACAACGTAATTGCCCTTCTCTTCAGAATTGCCATAATGCCCCTAAACAAAATCAAGTGATCCAAAAGGAAAAACTTTTCATATAAATTTGAATATATAAAAGGTATCTTGGGACAAGTCAGTATTAAAATTATATTCAGGATGAGACAGGACATTTCCCTCTTAGTTGTTCCAAGTCAATGCAGAGAGACTGTTCTTAAAAAGGCTCATGACCTGCCAGTGCCCCGACATTTCTCGCATCGTTAAAACTTTAAATAAAATTAGGGAAACCTATTTTTGGCCTCAAAAAGGGCCTCAGATGTCACTACCCTTATTGTAGATCGTTTTAAAGTTTGCCAACTGTCATCCTCCCGAGGTACCAGGCGAGTACCTATGGTCAAAATTTCCAGTCTTTACGGTACCGTTTGAAAGAGTAGCTATTGACATCGTTGGTCCTTTATCTCCACTTTCATCTGGGGGGCATAGATTTTATTAACATTAGTTGATTATGCTTCGAGTTTCCCTGAAGCCGTTCCCTTTAAAAACCATAACTACTACAGAGGTGGCTGAAGCCCTTTTGTCATCTTCTCCAGAGTGGGCATCCCTAGAGAAATTTTGTCTGACCGTGGGACACAATTCACATCTGACTTAACCCTTTGACTGTCGCGGCCGTATATATACGTTTGCGAGGTACCGTGTTTGACGTATATATACTCATAAATTCTAGCGGCTTCCCAAAACAGGCAGGAGAAAGCTAGTAGGCCCACATGTGAGAGAATGGGTCTGTGTGGTCAGTGTGCACCACATAAAAAAAATCCTGGAGCACGCAGTGCATAATGAGAAAAAAAAAACTCCGACCGTTTTTTTAATTAAAATGCCGACTTTGTGGTCTATTTTCGTATAGTATTTGTGGTTGTATTCTCGTTTTCTTGGTCTCATTTGATAGAATGGAAACTATATTATAGAATGGAGGTAATTTTGATTAATTTTACTATAAAAAGAACCTGGAAATGGAGCACAAAGTACAGGAAATTTTTGATTTTTGCCGATGTTCAAAAGTAAACAAATGATGTCTTTGTCCAATAAATGTCCAAATACCCATTCTAATACACATCAGAAGGGGTTTGATTTTATTTTTTACAATTATACAGAAATTGCAGTAGTCTGCATAACGAAAATCTTCTATTTTTGTTTAAAAAAATTTAAAAATAAAAGCAAGAGTAATATCACAGGGCCGGAACAACTGATGAAAAAAGAAAATTTTATTTTAGAGCCGGGAATTCTGCATTGTTCTTCGGACCTTTTTTTGAAATTGTCATTTTTTTTAAATTTTCGTGAAATTGGCCAAATTGCAAATTTCTGCCTGTTATTGGGTATTGAATCGGTAAATGGGCTTTTCTTATACCAATCGATAGAAAAAATAGAGTTTGAAGAAATAGTTTATGAGTTTGTTTGACTGGAAAACGGAATTAGCCAAAAAATAGGGCTCAAAGTGGGCGAAATTTGCCGATTTTTAAAACCCGAAGTCGCTAACTTCGCGAGGGTAATTCCGTCAGTTTTCCATCAAATTTCTTTTTTTTTGGTTTTTTTTTTTTACAATCGGGAAAAAATTCTCTATCATTTCAAAAGAAAAAAAAATTTTTTTTTTTTTTTCAAAAATTTTGCGACACCAGAAGCAACTTCGGGATTTGGCCTTCGACAGCCCAAAAGGGTTAATGCAACATCATACCAATTTCTGGGGGTGAACCCCTCTCTTCACCACACCCTACATCCCAGTGTAAGGGGGATTCACGCCAGCATTCGTTTCTCAAGTCCATTTTAAAGGGAAAACTTTGCCCCCTTAAAACCAAGGAGTGGCACGTTACCTACCCTTGCTTTGTTTCCCATGGGGGAAAAGTTCCCAGGATTTTTGGGGTTTTCACCTTTTGAACTTCTTATGGTAGACGGCCAGAGGCCCTTTTGTCCATCCTTCAGACTTTGGGGACTAATGAGGAGGTAAATCTGAGGTTCATCTTTCCCGTTTTCCTTGACCTTAACCCAAAACTTGAGGAGACCTCTACATAGTTTCAAAACCTAAGTTGTAAAAGGACCAGTACAAAACCTTTTTTGATCCAAAAGTCAGAAAAAATTTTAAAGTGGAGATGAAGTTCGGGTTTTTTGCCATAAAGTCAAATAAATTATTAGTGCATGGAAAGGCCATATAAAGAAATTAAAAATTTGTGGGAAAGTTGACTACCTCTAAAGTCGGGGGAAAACCAAGCTTTATCATATAAACATCCTTAAAAATTTACCAAAGAAATTGGTTAACCCCTTTAAAAAACTTTGACTTAGTTTTTTCCACACGAATTTGATAAGCAACTGAAGAAGTAAAGTTGCGTAATTGCACCTCTAACTTAACTATGATAAAGAACTAAATCTTGGTGATTTGACCACTCGGACGAACCAACTTAATATTAATGAATCTTGGATGACCAAAAGGGAACATGAACTACTTCATGTTGAGTAACTTTTCAGACGTCTTTACTGATATTCCGGGTGTTACCTCCAGGGGTAGTCCATAAATTGATTAGTGAGGGGACAATCCTTTCAAAGGGAAATTATACCCATTTTCCTTTCACCTTAGGGATGCTTTGACCAGAGGTAGACAAATTATTAAAACAAAGATTTGAACTTCGTATCTGCATATTGCCACCAAGCAGGGTTAAGAAGGAGGAAATTCTATAAAATTTGCTATTATTTTCAGGGCCCTTTAAATGCTATAACTCGGTGGGATGCGGGGCCAAACCCTTAATAGATAGCGATCACAAAAATTTTATACGCTTCCTTATTTTAGAGATTGATATTGCGCAGGCATATAAATAATTTTAGATCCTTCTTCTAAGCAGTAAAACCGTTTTTCCCTACACCCCAAGGGGACGCGCAGTATAAATTGCCCTTGGGTTTGGTAACCCCTGGCTACCCGGAGACGATAGAAAGGTTTTGGGAATATCCCAAAATTTTCGTTTATTTTGATAACATTTACGTAATGACATCTACGTGGGGCAAATAATCCAAACTTAACATCATTTTGCGTATTTACGCTCACATGGCCTCACTGCCACCCGAAAAAATCTTCCCTTGGGTTAACAAGATTAGATATCTTGGACTGTACTTTCTAAAACTCCTGCACCCCTTCCAAAGTAAGATAAAAAGTTTTTTAAAATTTAAAATTTCCCCCAAAACCAAAAATTTCATGCAAACTTTTTTGGGTTTCGAAAATTTTTATCAGGGTTTCCCCCAACTTTACTGACTTACGGCATTTTTTCCACTTCCAAAAAAAGTCTGTGAAGGAACCTCGAACTTTCCGACATGCTGGGGATAATTTTAAATGAGATTAAAAGTATCTTTTTTGAAAGAAACCCATACTTAAGATTCCGATATTAATAAAACATTTTGTTTGAGAATGATGCCTCCAATACTGGCTTAGGGGAGTGTTTTACAAACCATGATGGTATCCCTTTCCCCGTATCCTTCCTAACCGGGAAAATCCTTTCCCCCAGAAAAAAGATACTCCACAATTAAAAAAAGGGAAAGTTTAGCCCTTGTGTGGGGGGACCCAAACTTAAATTTTTTTTTGCTGGGGAAAAATTTATTTTAAAACGGATGGGCCTGGTGGCCTGGTGGTTAAAGCTCTCGCTTTACACGGGGGCCCGGGTTCGATTCCCGCCAGAGGAAACATTTGGGCGTGTTTCTTTCCACCGTTGTCTATGTTCCCCATCAAAAAGGGGGGGTGGGGTTTTTCGACTGGGGGGGCGCTCCCGGGAAAATGACCTAAGGGGGCCTGGTCACAGACCGGGCCGCGGGGGGGTTTTACCCCCAGAAAATTCTCCAGATAAACTCCAGATAAACAAAATTTGATAACCTAGAAACTTTTTAAAGGGGGCCAACAGTCCCTCTTGAGGGGACATTGGCACTCCAGCTTTTAAGTTTTATATTTTGGGATATCAATTTTTTCATCCAATTTTTTCTCTGATGGTTAAAAATCTGCAGTCATAGAAGACTTTGCCTTACGCACTTCCCCATTTGAACTTTTTCCTCGCCCATTCTTCTTTTACCCTTGATAAAGTCTTGGTATAGGGGGGGGTGAGGGAAAAATTTAATAGTAGGGGACGATATAGTAACAATAGTTTCATTGCTGGGGTACTATTAAGGAGGGCAAGTCAAGCTCCCGCCTTTCTTCCCCCCCCCCCGAAAGTGAAGTTTCCCTGCCGGGTACTAGTTAAGGTAGGGTAAATTTACTCCCGTTTTTTTTTCCCCCTTTTTTTCCCCTCCCCGAAAGTGATAGTTTTACTGCTGGGTGATGTTAAGGTAGGGTCATCTCTCCCCCTTCCCTTTCCCCCCCTCTTTTCCCCCCCCCCCCCGAAAGGGGGCGTGTGGGGCTCTGGTCAAACAGTAAATCACTCGACCAAGCTCCCAACTACGTAAGTTTCATGCCCGCCTTGTATTCAGGGATTTATTGGTTAAAAAACTTCAATTTTGACCAATAATAAAAATTTGTCCTTTCAGTCTTGCTCTAGGTTGATGTTGTTTAAACAAAAAACGTCTTTTTTTCTTTAGAGTATGTAATGCCATAGAGTGATTATTAAGCAGGGGGAACCTGAACATTTAATTTTATTCATAAAATGGTCTTACCTAACAACGTGGGTAACCTGTCTCTTTTTTTAGCTTGGGGGACAGTGAGGGCACCTGTCAAACAAGAGAAGAAAAGGGGAAGGGCTAACCCAGGACTTCCCCTTTTTCTTTAATACCTGTGCACCCGTATGAAATTGCAGGGCGTAACCCCCACTCATTGCAGGGTAAGAACCTTTCTTTCCGTCATCGGGAGAGATTACTCCTGGGATCTGTGGAACTAGCCAGGGATGGTCACCAACACCTGCGACCCCCCCCCCCCCCATCATCAGCAACGGGTACGATTTCAACAACATGTCACCAACACCAGACCCCCTGTATATATTAGCGTTGATTTCAAAGTTATTTTATTCATTTTATTTTTTATTTTTTTTTCAAATAGGAATACCTTTCATGTTTTTTTTTTTTTGTTTGATTTTTAATAAATAATAAAGTGTTTATCTTGTGAATTATTATTTCTTTTTCTATTTTTAATTTTCCTGAGGAGAGCCAGCATGAGTAATACGTCTGAAGTTGTTACGGGGTGAGTAAGCCTTCACAGCTTTATGTAAAAAAAACCATACCACGGGTGGGGGTAGAACCCGCGCTCAGAGTCATAAACTCCAGATGACGTGTTAGCCCCTGGGGTAGCTGGGTTCAATAAAATTCTCCAACAGGGAAAATTTATACACCCCAGGAATTTTATCATATCTCCCTTTTGACCACAAAAACAAGTTTTTATAGATGAATCCCCGCCGGGGTGGCCATGACGAACACTAGTCAAATTTTTCCCCCAGACCGTCCACAAAATTTTTCGGGGTTGTGTTTATGATTTTATAAAAGCCAATATGGGTGAAATATTGTGCAATAAATTTGCACAATCAGTGTTTTGTTTATCAACGTCAGCACCACATTTTCTGTATGTCCAATTCTTTTCCGCACAACAAAAACTCAATCCTAGGTCATCATCCATCCAACCCCCCTGCAGGGTTGCTTCATGTTAACCCCTTTTAGGGGCCAAAGGGCCCAAAAACTGAAATGGTGCCCCATGCCAAGAATTTTCAAAAAAAAAAAAAAAAAAAAAAAAAAAAAAAAAAAAAAAAAAAAAAAAAAAAAAAAAAAAATCCTTATGAAATGATAGAGAATCTTGCTGTGAAGGTGATAAAACAAAAAGTACGAAATTTGATGGAAAATTGATGAAATTATGCTCTCGCGAATTTTGATGCGTCAGCGATATTTACGAATTGGCAATTTTGCCAACTTTGACTCCCATTTTGGGCCAATTACATTATTCCAGTCGACCAAATTCTTAGCTATTTCACTAGTATTACATCTATTCTATCAATTGAGCACAAGAAATTGCCAAATCAACTGTTTCAACTACAAAATAAAGTGATCGGAAATTGGTAATTTGGCCAATTTAACAAAGTTCAAAGTATTCCAATTTCGAAATAGGGTCCAGAATAAACAATGTAGGTATTAATGGCACTAAATTAACATTTCCTCTGTTCATTAGTTACGTTTTGAGGCTTTGCAAATAAATTCCATTTTGATTTTTTATTCGCATAATGAATTTTTATTCACACCAAAAAATAGAAGATTTACTGTTATGCAATATTGTAATAATTGTATAAATATCATCACCACATTTGTGAATGTATATTAGACCCACCAGCTGGCATGTATTAGACGTGTGAGGTCGTTTGTTTACTCTTGAACATCGGCAAAAATTTAACATTTCCGTTACTTTGAGCACAGTTTCAAGCCATTTCCAGTACTAAAACCAATCAAAATCATCTCTATTTCTGTAATACGTCTTCCATTCTATCAAACGAGACCAAGAAATCGCAAATACAACTATAAAAAACATACGAAAAAACACTGCAAAGTAGCTGTTTTAATCGAAAATCGCTGTCTCAGTTTTTTTTCTCTCCTTATACACAGTGTGCTGCAGGATTTGTTTTATGTGGTGCACACATACCACATAGATGTATTCTCTCATATCTAGGCCCAAATTTACCACTCACAGTTTATCAGAGTGAGCTGAGCTCATGGCGTAGATCTACGGTTTGGACCCTGAACGTTTAAAACCAAAAGATCTACAGGACGGACCCTGAAAGGGTTTAAAACTTGTGG
>NW_026499029.1:0-14297 GCF_026875155.1 Cherax quadricarinatus | reverse complement strand
TCTTGTTCAGAGGACATCTACAAGACCTTCTTCACGGCTGCTGCAACTAACCCATCTCTTTGGGAAGGACCTACTTCCACTGGTTAATCCCGCCTACCAGTGACTGACCTCGTCTGCTGCCCGTCCCATTCACTGACGCCTATAAAAAGCGCCAGTCTTCTTGCCTTTGCTCCAGACTCTCCTCCACCACGATGCTGTGAACACTAACTCCAAGGCCGAGGGACTGATTACCTCATCTTTTGTATATAGTTCTACTGTCTTCCTATTATGTCCTAGAATCTGTATTGATAAAGCCACTGGATGGCGAAACGTCTACTACAATAAAGATATCCAGATGTTGCACATGTGTCTTAACTTTCATATTGTCGGTATTTCATACCTTTCTTGCACAAGCTCTGATGTGAAAGTCCCACTCAAATCCAACCCATCCCACTCATGTATTTATCCAACCTAAATTTGAAACTACCCAAAGTCCTAGCCTCAATAACCCAACTAGGTAGACTGTTCCACTCATCTACTACCCTATTTCCAAACCAATACTTTCCTATGTCCTTTCTAAATCTAAACTTATCTAATTTAAATCCATTACTGCGGGTTCTCTCTTGGAGAGACATCCTCAAGACCTTATTTAATATCCCCTTTATTAATACCTATCTTCCACTTATACACTTCGATCAGGTCTCCCCTCATTCTTCGTCTAACAAGTGAATGTAACTTAAGAGTCTTCAATCTTTCTTCATAAGGAAGATTTCTAATGCTATGTATTAATTTAGTCATCCTACGCTGAAATGTTTTCTAACGAATTTATGTCCATTCTGTAATATGGAGACCAGAATTGAGCTGCATAATCTAGGTGAGGCCTTACTAATGATGTATAAAGCTGCAGTATGACCTCTGGACTTCTGTTGCTTACACTTCTTGATATAAATCCCAGTAATCTATTTGCCTTATTACGTACGCTTAGGCATTGCTGTCTTGGTTTAAGGTTGCTGCTTACCATAACCCCCAAGTCCTTTTCGCAATCTGTATGGCTAAGTTCTACATTATTTAACTTATAAGTGCTAGGGTTATGGACACTTCTGAGCTTCAGAACCTTGCATTTATCTACATTGAACTGCATCTGCCAATTTTCTGACCAAGAGTAGAGTTTGTCTAAATCCTCCTGAAGTTCCCTAACATCTACGTTTGAATCAATTATCCTACCTATCTTCGTGTCATCGGCGAATTTGCTCATATCACTAGTAATTCCTTCATCAAGATCATTGATATATATTATAAACAACAGCGGGCCCAAGACTGATCCCTGTGGAACGCCACTTGTTACTGATCCCCACTCGGATTTAACCCCATTTATGGACACTCTGCTTCCTGTCTGTGAGCCATGATTCGATCCACGAGAGCACTCTTCCCCCAATGCCATGAGCTGCTACTTTCTTCAACAGTCTTTGGTGCGGAACTCTATCAAATGCCTTACTAAAATCTAAGTAAATAATATCAAATTCTTTATCGTGGTCAACAGCCTCAAAAGCTTTACTGAAAAAAAGTTAATAAATTAGTTAGACAAGACCGGCCTCTTGTGAATCCATGCTGAGTATCATTAATCAAGCTATGCTTATCGAGATGGCTTCTTATAATTTGAGCTATAATTGACTCTAGTAATTTGCCTACAATTGAGGTCAGGCTTATTGGGCGGTAATTTGACGGTAACGACTTGTCCCCTGTTTTAAAAATAGGAATTACATTAGCCATCTTCCACATATCAGACACTACACCTGTTTGAAGAGATAAAATAAAAATATTAGTTAATGGTTCACAGACTTCCATTTTACATTCCTTTAGAACCCTTGAAAAAACCTCATCAGGACCCGGTGACTTATTTTGCTTCAGTCGGTCTATCTGCTTCACAACCATTTCACTAGTGACTATGATGTTACATAATTTATCTTCTGGCCCACTATAAAAATTAATTACCGGAACACTACTAGTGTCTTCCTGTGTAAAAACCGAGAGAAAATAATCATTTAAAATCGAGCACATTTCATTCTCTTTGTCAGTAAGATGCCCATAGTTATTTTTAAGGGGACCTATCTTATCTCTGACTTTTGTTCTATATACCTGGAAAAAACTTTTTGGGTTAGTTTTAGAAACCCTAGCAACTTTAATTTCATAGTCCCTTTTAGCTTTTCTTATCCCCTTTTTAATGTCCCTCTTAGTGTCAATGTACTGATTCATAAGATGACCCTCGCCTCTTTTGATACGCCTATAAATTCCTTTCTTATGCCCTAGTAGATATTTCAGCCTATTATTCATCCATTTTGGGTCATTTCTATTTGATCTAATTTCTTTATAAGGGATAAATGTTCTTTGAGCAGCATGTATTGTGTTCAGAAAACTGTCATATTGATAGCTCTCTTCGTTACCCCAGTCAACAGATGATAAGTGTTCTCTAAGCCCATCGTAATCTGCTAAGGCGAAAATCTGGGACTGTTACTGAGTTATCCCTACTATCATACTTCCATTCAATTCTAAATGTAATTGATTTGTGGTCGCTAGCACCCAGTTCTTCTGAAACTTCTAAATTATTAACAAGGGATTCATTGTTTGCCAGAACTAAGTCAAGCAGGTTATTACCCTTGTAGGTTCTGTCACAAACTGCTTCAGAAAACAATCCTGAACTACTTCTAAGAAGTCGTATGATTCTAAATTCCCAGTCAAGAAATTCCAATCAATATGACTAAAGTTAAAGTCTCCTAGAATTACTACATTATCGTGCCTTGTGGCCCTAACAATTTCCTCCCATAGTAGTCTTCCCTGGTCCCTATCTAAATTTGGGGACGGTATATCACACCTAAAGTTAATTTTTCATGCCCCTCTGAAAATTCTATCCAAACAGACTCTGTATGTGTTACTTCAGACTTAATACCCGTTTTAATGCAACAGTTCAAGCGATCTCGGACATACAATGCCACCCCCACCCCCCTTCCCGATACTTCTATCTACTTGGAACAATTTGAAACCCTGAATGTGACATTCTGCAGGCATGTCCCGACTTTTTGAATTAAACCACGTCTCAGTAATGGCAAATACATCTATGTTACCTGCACTAGCAACTAGTCTCAACTCGTCCATCTTATTCCTAGCACTGCGACTATTTGTGTAATATATACTTAAGGACCCTCCTTTCTCTTTATCATTCCTGCTCCTTTCTGTTATTCCACTAAACCTATTACTGTCCTTGTCAATTAGTGCCACTGGCCTTCCGATATCCACCTCATTTTGCCTATTACTAGTTCTCCTAGTACTCATATTACTACCCTGAGACTTCACAGTTTTCCCGCAGAAACCCATACCACTAACTATTCCTAGTTTAAAGACCTAACAGCTCCCTCCACTGCGTTGGCCAGTGCTCCCACCCCACACCTAGACAAGTGAACCCCATCCCTGGCATACATGTCATTTCTGCCATAGAAGAGGTCCCAGTTGTCAATGAATGTTACCGCATTTTCCTTACAGTATTTGTCCAGCCAGCAATTGACACCAATTGCTCTGGACAACCATTCATTTCCAACTCCTCTCCTTGGCAAAATGCCACATATGACAGGTTTCCCACCCTTCTTCCTAATTATCTCTATTGCTGACCTATACCTGCTAATCAGGTCCTCACTCCTACGTCTGCCAACATCGTTGCCTCCAGCACTGAGACAGATAATAGGATTGCTCCCATTACCTCTCATGATGTCATCCAGACGGCTAACAATATCCTTCATCCCAGCCCCAGGAAAACACACTCTCTGCCTCCTACTCCTATCCTTCAAACAGAATGCCCTATCCATGTACCTAATCTGACTATCCCCAACAACAACAATGTTTTTACCTTCCTTGGCGTCGTCCGTAGTGATGCTCCGAGTAGTCGACTCAAATTCGCCAGGTAGCATTACACCACTTGTAGAATTCGTCATGACGTTCTCGATGGTCTTCGTTGGGGTTTCTAGGGGTGTCTCACTCACGTCTGCCAATGCTTCCTTGGTGCTCGTTGTGGCATTCCCAGTAGAACACTCACATTCGTCAGGTAGCACCGAGAATGAGTTGGAAGTTTCCACGGCAGTCTTCTGGTTTCTCGTTGTTTCTGCCTCTCCAACCGTTTTCTTAATCTTCAGCTTGGTTCCATGTTGCCCGACCACTGACCAAGCTCCCCTCTTAACCTGGGGACTCACAACAGGAGGATTACTACGAATCCTCTTGTTCTCCTCCGTTAATCGCCGTATCTCCAGTTTAGCAACTCTGAGTTCTTCTCTCAGCTGCTGGTAAAGCTGCTCAAGAGAGGGCATCCTGGTTCACAGAGAGCACACAAACAGGTCTTCACAGAGCTAAGTACACGTCACCACTGAGCTAAGTACACGTCACCACTGAGCTAAGTACACGTCACCACTGAGCTAAGTACACGTCACCACTGAGCTAAGTACACGTCACCACTAGCTAAGTACACGTCACCACTGAGCTAAGTACACGTCACCACTGAGCTAAGTACACGTCACCACTGTATGGTTAAGTTCTACATTATTTAACTTATAAGTGCTAGGGTTATGGACACTCCCGAGCTTCAGAACCTTGCATTTATCTACATTGAACTGCATCTGCCACTTTTCTGACCAAGAGTAGAGTTTGTCTAAATCCTCCTGAAGTTCCCTAACATCTACGTTTGAATCAATTATCCTACCTATCTTCGTGTCATCGGCGAATTTGCTCATATCAGGCGTACTTGGAAAAACCTCCTGGTAAAACGCATCCTAGTGGTCAAATGCCTATCGGCAAGAACGTCATTTTTCCAATTTCCATACTATTATCTTCTACGTTAATTACAACAATACTGAAAGTTTGTACAGAAAAGTGAAAATAGGACATCTACACACACAAATTATTAAATGAACTCTTTTCACTGTTCATTGAGGATACCTAACAATACAGACGCTTGTTATGCAGAGCGTTTCGTGAAAATTCAGTCAACTTTGTCCTGGGATGTGACCCACACTAGTCAACTAAGGAAAGATGGAAAGGTGTAAGGAAAGATGCCCAAAGTTTTCACCCTTGAAGGCAATCGAACCCGGACTTTCAGCGTGTGAAGTGAGAGCTTTACCACCAAGCTCCAGGACTGGTTAGGTTACTCAAAATTTTCAAATCTGCTTACAAAAACTAGGATCAAAATGTCCCAACACATGTAATATAATTGGATTTCCACGAAGCTTTCAGGGTGATATACATCAAAATTACTAACAACAATACTGTAAAATTTTTAGACATGCCTAGATAAGTGACTAGCTCGGAAACTGGGGAGGTATATGAGAGTTTAGGTGTAAAATAAGTTAAGTTACCTATTTAACACTTTTAAGTAAAATTTTCTTCACAACATACATTTTTGACCTCGGGGAAGGAAGAATATCTAGAATCTCAAAATTTGAGGATGACACTATATTTGGGAAAGGTGCAACTTTCGAAGCAGATTCTTTGAATATTCAGTGATCTGGAGAGCTTGGCACTGGGTTTTTCAGTTACCTTTGATTATAAAAAATAACTAACAAAAACAACAGCAACAACAACAGATCTGTGTGACTTGAAAAAACCCACTGTGAAGACCTGTTTGTGTGCTCTCTGTGAAGACCTGTTTGTGTGCTCTCTGTGAATCTGAACCAGGATGCCCTCTCTTGAGCAACTTTACCAGCAGCTGAAAGAAGAGCTTAGGGTTGCTAAGCAAGAGATACGGAGATTAACGGAGGAGAACAAGAGGATTCGAAGTAATCCTCCTGTTGTGAGTCCCCAGGTTAAGAGGGGAGCTTGGTCAGTGGCCGGGCAACATGGAACCAAGCTGAAGATCAAGAAGACTGTTGGAGAGGCAGAAACGAGGACCCAGAAGACTACTGTGGAAACTTCCAACCCATTTTCGGTGCTACCTGACGAATGTGGGTGTTCTACTGGGAATGTCACAACGAGCACCAATGAAGCATTGGCTGACGTGAGTGAGACATCCCTAGAAACCCCAACGAAAACCATCGAGAACGTCTTGGCGAATTCCACAAGTGAAGGTATAGTGCTACCTAACGACTACTGGGAACATCACGACAGACGTCGCCAAGGAAGGTAAAAACATTGTTGTTGTTGGGGATAGCCAGATTAGGTACATAGATAGGGCTTTCTGCTTGAAGGATAGGAGTAGAAGTGTGTTTTCCTGGGGCTGGGATGACATCTGGGTGACATCATGAGAGGTAATGGGAGCAATCCTATTATCTGTCTCAGTGCTGGAGGCAACGATGTTGGGAGACGTAGAAGTGAGGACCTGATTAGCAGGTATAGGTCAGCAATAGAGATAATTAGAAGGAAGGGTGGGAACCTTGTAATATGTGGTATTTTGCCAAGGAGAGGAGTTGGAAATGAATGGTTGTCCAGAGCAATTGGTGTCAATTGCTGGCTGGACAAATACTGTAAGGAAAATGCGGTAACATTTATTGACAACTGGGACCTCTTCTATGGCAGAAATGACATGTATGCCAGGGATGGGGTTCACTTATCTAGGTCTGCGGTGAGAGCACTGGCCAACGCAGTGGAGGGAGCTGTTAGGTCTTTAAACTAGAAATAGTTAGTGGTATGGGTTTTGGCGGGAAAACAGTGAAGTCCCAGTGTAGTAATATGAGTACTAGGAGAACTAGTAATAGGCAAAATGAGGTGGATATTGGAAAGCCAGTGGCACTAGTTGACAAGGGCAGGTTTAGTGGAATAACAGAAAGGAGCAGGAAGGGTAAAGAGAAATGAGGTTCCTTAAATATATATTACACAAATAGTCGTAGTGTTTGGAATAAGATGGACGAGTTGAGACTAGTTGCTAGTGCAGGTAACATTGATGTATTTGCCTTAACTGAGACGTGGTTCAATATGAAAAATCGGGATATGCCTGCGGAATGTCACATTCATGGTTTTAAATTGTTCCAAGTAGATAGAAGTATCGGGAACGGGGGTGGGTTGGCATTGTATGTCAGAGATCGCTTGAACTGGTTAGGTTAGGTTACTCAAAATTTTCAAATCTGCTTACAAAAACTAGGATCAAAAACAATTATCACAATGACAGTCCATGTATCAGACTATTTATTCCAAAATCAAATGATAATTTTTAAAATAAACGAAGCATGTTTTAAAATATTTATTTCAATAAATACATTCATGCATCTACTAATAAGGCGAAAATTCACATCTGAAAAGTTGTCATATGTATAAATAGGTGTAGACAATCATGCCTCAGTTAAGGTGCTCGACCTGTCAACCTCTCGATGCACCACTTGCCTACAATACATAAGAATGGAGAAACACTGCAGTGAACCTGATGGTCGTCGGTAACCGGAAGTACATTTGTATTTTTTTCCGCTCTGCCTGGTGGTGTCCCGATCGGGTCTTCATGCGATGACCCAGAGAGCAGAGGAGGTAAAGGAGGCTCACCGGTGACTCGTAGGAGATCCAATACGTACCACTCATGATCAAAATTACGGCAGGTCTCCAATGATCTGTAAAGAGTAATTCCGAAGTTAAGTAACCAGTAACAAAATCATTTATAAATAATATTAGCGAATTATTGTGATAGAAAGTCTGCGAACCATTACTAACTTATAGGATTAAGGGAGGAAGGCAACAATAAAACTGTCATTATAAGATGAATACCACTTACCCTATGAGAGAGAAGATGTGCCTCAAGCCATGACTTGTACTTGAAGACCTTGGAACACTGAGGACACTGATGGCCGGGTTTTGGACAGCCAAGATCTGGTGTGTATTCGAGGAGGTGCCGCTCTAACTTAAGTTTGTGCTTGAAAGTCATGGAGCAGTAAGGGCACTGATGAATGTTAAATTTTCTTCGCTTTTTGGGAGGCAAGATCTCTGACTCCTGATCCTGGATTTCTGACTCATCGCAGTTTGAATCGTGATGCTTAAGCCAGTCACCTCTCTTCTCCAGCATAAACATCTTCCTTTTTGACGCTAGCGGAACTTTTTCCTGGATCTTACTGTCCGTGAGGTTACTTGCACCAGTTTGTTTGTACTTGTGAGTGAGCAAATGTCTTTCGAGTTTACTTTTATATTTGAAGGTCTTGGGGCAATGAGGGCATTGGTGAATCTTCGAAGTTCTACGTCCCCGAGCAGGCTGCTCATCATCCGGTACAATAGCCGGACGATGGCGACTGAGAAGGTGTTGCGCAAAACAGACTTCGTAAGTGAAAATTTTGGAGCAATTAGGACACTGATGCAGCCGATTTCCTTGCCTTCCCGTTACTTTCAAGTTTTTACCTGCTCGTCTAGAACATAAACTGTTAGATAGAGAATGGCCATGGAGTTCAACGTTCGGTTTTCGGAGTTCAACTTGTTGGTTCTGAGTTAGGGCTTCGTTATCTAAATTTTTGCATTCATTCAGTAAAAAACGACATTCCAATTTGACTTCGTCGTCGACCTGATTCTCATCACTGGCTGAAAGCTCGGAAGGTTTACTGAATAAATAATCACTAAACGCATCCATTAAGAGACTGTTCAAAATGGTGTCCATAAGAGCTATGTCTGGAACACCGTGGCTTATCGATGAGTCTAACGTAACTGACAATGATGATAATAAGTAATTGTATGTAATGTATAATGTTCGCCAAGAAATAATAAGTAATTCCCCGACGGGTGGCTTATATAAGAGGTGAGATCAGGTGCAAACCGAAGTGACGTGATAACTGAAGTGAGAGGTAACTGAGCGTAAACATAAGAACATAAGAATGTAGGAACACTGCAGAAGGCCTACTGGCCCATACGAGGCAGGTCCTTATCAAAACGACATCTACCTAAAGCTACCCAAGAAATAACTCCCGTACCCCCTGACACCAATCAAACCCAGCCCCTCCCACTCATATATTTGTCCAGTCTCTTCTTAAAGCTACCCAACATAAGAACATAAGAAAGGAGGAACACTGCAGCAGGCCTGTTGGCCCATACTAAGCAGGTCCTTTGCAATTCATCCTACTAACAAGCATTTGACCAACCCAATTTTCAATGCCACCCAAGAAACAAGCTCCGATGTGCAAGTCCCACTCAGATCCAACCCCTCCCACTCATGTACTTATCCAACCTAGATTTGAAACTACCCAAAGTCCTAACATAAGAACATAAGAAAGGAGGAACACTGCAGCAGGCCTGTTGCCATACCTAGGCAGGTTTTACAATTCATTCACTAACAGCTTTGACCACCAATTTCAATGCCACAAGAAACAGAACTCCGATGTGCAAGCCCCAGATAACCCTCCCACTCATGTACTTATCCAACTGATTTGAAACTACCCAAAGTCCTACATAAGAAACTACGAAAGAGAACACTGAAGCGGCCTGTGGCCATACTAGGCAGGCCTTACAATTCATCCACTTAACAACTTTCACCACACCCAACTTTCAAGCCACCCAGAAACAAGCTCCGATGTGCAAGTCCCACTCAAATCCAACCCCTCCCACTATGTTGTTAGGTAAGACATATGCACAGTATAGGTATCTTTATTTTGAAACGTTTCGCCTACCAGTAGGCTTCTTCAGCGAGTACGAAAAGTTGAAGACAGCGAGAAGAACTGAAGACGATGTATCAGTCCACACCCATTAAAGTTTGAGGTGGTCATCCCTCAGCCCTCCAATCATAAGAACATAAGAACCTAAGAAGGAGGACACTGCAGCAGGCCTGTTGGCCCATACTAGGCAGGTCCTTACAACATCCCAAACATTTGACCAACCATTTCATGCTACCAAGAAATAAGCTCGATTGTGAGTCCCAAATCCACCCATCCCATCATGTATTTATCCAACACTATTTGAAACTACCCAAGTCCTAGCCTCAATAACCCAATAGGTAGACTGTTCCATCACAACTACCTATTCCAAACCATACTTTCTATGCCTTTCTAAATCAAACTTATCTAATAAAACCATTACTAGCGGGTTCTCTCTTGGAATCTCAAACCTTATTATTATCCCTTTATTAATACCTATCTTCCACTATCAACTTCGATAGTCTCCCTCATTCTTCGTCTAACAAGTGAATGTACTAAGAGTCTTCATCTTCTCATAGGAAGATTCTAATGCTTGTATTAATTAGTCATCCTACGTGAATGTTTTCTAACGAATTTATGTCCATTCTGTAATAGAGACCAAATTGAGCTCGCATAATCTAGTGAGGCACTTACTAATGATGTATAAAGCTGCAGTATGCCTCTGGACTTACTGTTGCTTACTACTCTTGATAAAATCCAATAAACAATTTGCTTTATACGTACGCTTAGGCATTGCAGTCTTGTTTAAGGCTGCTATCATAACCAGTCTTTTGCAGTCTAAGAACATAGAAAGGAGGAACACTGCAGCAGGCCTGTTGGCCCATACTGGCAGGTCCTTTACAATTCATCCACTAACAACATTTGACCAACCAATTTTCAATGCTACCAAGAAATAAGCTCGATGTGCAAGTCCCATCAAATCAACCTCTCCCATCATGTACTTATCCAACCTAATTTGAAATACCAAGCGCCTCAATAACATAAGTACATAAGACATAAAATGTAGGAACACTGCAGAAGGCCTACTGGCCCATACGAGGCAGGTCCTTATCAAAACGACATCTACCTAAAGCTACTCAAGAAACAACTCCCGCACCCCCCAACACCAATCAAACCCAGCCCCTCCCACTCATATATTTGTCCACTCTCTTCTTAAAGATACCCAAGGTCCTAGCCTCTATCACCCCACTGGGAAGACTGTTCCACGCATCTACAACTCTGTTAGAAAACCAGTACTTACCTATGTCCTTTCTAAATCTAAATTTATCCAACTTAAATCCATTATTCCTGGTTCTTACCTTTTTCGACACCCTCAGTACTTTATTAATGTCTACCTTGTTTATGCCCGTCATCCACTTATACACTTCAATGATATCTCCCCTCATTCTACGCCTCTCCAGAGAGTGGAGATTTAAGGCTTTAAGTCTATCTTCATACGGGAGGTTCCTTACACAGTAAATCATTTTAGTCATTCTTCTCTGTATGTTCTCTAATGAGTCTATGTCCATCCTGTAGTAAGGGGACCAAAACTGAGCAGCATAATCTAATGAGGCCTCACTAGTGATGTATAGAGCTGTAAAATAACTTTTGGACTTCTGTTACTTATACTTCTTGAGATAAATCCAAGTAATCTGTTGGCCTTGTTGCGCACACTGAGGCACTGCTGTCTTGGCTTTAGATTTCTGCTTACCATGACTCCCAAGTCTTTTTCACATTCTGTATGACCAAGCTCTACTTCACCTAGATTATAGCTTCGAGGGTTATTTTCATTACCAAGGGCAAGTACCTTACACTTATCCACATTAAACTTCATCTGCCATTTCTCAGACCAAGACATTAATTTGTTCAAATCGTCCTGGAGTTCATTGATATCCTCCTCAGAGTGAATTATACGGCCTATCTTTGTATCATCAGCAAACTTACTCATGTCACTAGTAATCCCTTCATCAAGGTCATTAATGTAAATTATGTGATGAATGGTTTGAAAAACCGACAAGTTGAAGATTGAGACACTTATGCAGCATATGGAAATCTTTATTCAGGAAACGTTTCGCCACACAGTGGCTTCATCAGTCCAATACAAGAGGAAGGCGTAAGGAGAGGAGGAGAATGAGGTAGTCCGTCCCTCTTGGGAGGGGCCCAATTTAGGCCTGCGGCGTTTTCTCCTTTCTTATGTCCTTAGGGGGATGTTTGTAAAGGACCGGGCCTAGTAGGGGCCCAAACGGGCCTGCGGCAGCGTTCCCCCTTTTTCTTATGTTCTTATGTTCTTATTTTTAAAACCTGGATTTCGATGTGTTAAATTCTTAAATAAAAATTTTATGAAAAAAGAGGGGGCCCAAAAATGTTTCCCTTGGAACGCCACTTTGACTAATCCCCATTAAAGATTTCACTCCATTAATGGAAACTCTTCCCTTTCTTTTGGGTAAGCCATGCCTAAAATCCATGCTAGAACTTTCCCTCCTAAAACCAGGGCCCTCCCCTTTTTTTTAAAAGGGGTCTCTTGTGAGGTACTTGTCGAAGGCTTTATTTAAAATCCAAATAAAAAATTTTTATATTCCTTATCACTTTTAAAAACTGCCTAAATGTTCTATTGAAAAAGGGTCATTTGTTTGCGGGCAAAACGACCTCTCGTGAATCCATGCTGAGATTCTTTATCAGTTTTTGCTCTTAAAGGTGACTTTGATAATGTCGCTTTTAATTAAATTTAATAACTTGCCCACTTTTAAAATGTCAGACTTTTTGGGAAAAACGGAAATTTTGAAGGGGGGAAATTACCCCCCTGATTGAAAATGGGAAAACCACATTACCCATTTTCCCACATCTTTTGGCCCACAACACTGGTAAGGAGGGACGCATTAAATACACCGTTAAGGGCCTGACTAAGTCCTTTTGGGGCTTTCCCTTTAAAGTCCCCTTGAAAACAAACCCCTTGGGGCCCGGGGGACTTATTTTGTTTCAGTTTGTCTATCTTTTTAAAAAACCTTGCCCCTTTCGTGACAGAAATATTATTAACTTTTTTTCATCAGGAACTAAATAATTGTTAATTACTGGAATTTTCATTTACATCTTCCTGTGAAAAAATGACAAAAAAAAAAGTAATTAAAAAGGAACACTTTTCCCATTTCATTATCCGTCGCTGTCCTTTCCCAATTTAGAGGTCAAAATTTTTTCCCTTTTCCCCCTTCGTCTATACACTTGAAAAAACCCCTTTGGATTGTCTTTGTTTTTCTTTAGCAACTCTAATTTCATAGTCCGTTTTGCCTTTTTAAACGCCTTTTTTTCTTTTCTTTTAAGGGTGAAAATATTGGTCAGTAAGGTTAACCTCTCCTCTTTGGGTGCGGGCCCAAAAATTTTCCCCCTTTTTTCCCCCAATAGTGCTTTTGCCCCCTGTTAAAACCCCTTTGGGATCGTTTTTATTAGACCTAAATTTTTCTCTGGGGAATTTTAATTCTCTGGGCACCCGTGTACATTATTAAAAAAACAAAAATAAAAGCGTTTCCCCTTTATATTCAAAGTATGATTTTGTCAATAAAAAACATTAGCTGGGTAAACCCCCCCTCAAAAGGTTTGATGATGGGCCCCAAGTCCCTTTAAATCGGCAGAACGAAAATCCGGGGGTTTTTACTTTTATTTTCATTATTTTTGCTTTCCCCAATTTTAAAGCTAAAGGTGATGGTTTTTTGATCACTTGCGCCAAGCTCTTCAGTGATCTCCAATTATTCACGAGTGTTTCCTTATTTTACAAGGTAGGTCTAGCAAAATTTTTTTACCCCCGGTAGGTTTCCGTTAACCCCTGTTTCAGAAAACGGGCCTGAAACTGGTTTCCCTGAAGTCACTGGACTTAGATTTCCTGTCAAAGAATTCCAGTTTAAATTTGGGTAAAAATTAAGTCCCCTTTCTATGACTACGTTTCTGTGTCCCGAAGCCCTAACAAATTTTGTCCAAAAAAGTCTCCTTTTATCGTGTTTCCCAAACCTGGGGGGGTTTGGTATATTACACCTAGAATTTTGTTTTTTCTTGGCCCCCCCGAATCTACCCAAAAAAGGGGCTCTGTTACTGCCCCCATCTATTTTTATACCTTTTTTTATGCAACAATTAATAAATTTTTTCGGAAAAATTTCAATGCAACTCCTCCCCCTTCCCATTAATCTATTTCCCCATTTAAAAACATAAATCCTGAATATTTCATCAGCAGGCTTTTCCCGGGCTCTTTAAAACATACCGTTTCAGTTAAAAGCAAAGATATAAAAATTTCCCCGCACATGCTACCAAAGTAGTTCATTAATTTTTTTTTCTTGAAAATTCGAGGGTTTGCATAAAAATTTTCCATCATATGTTTTTTCTTCTGCACATTTTTCTTTTTATCTTTGTTTTTACCCCAATTTCTGAAAATTATTCTTTTCCCCGAGTTACCTCCATGACGTTTCTATTAAGATTTTAATATCAGAGCAAAAAGTCAATAATCCATATTTATTATTAATCATTTCAAAAAACCCCTACCTAAATAATCCCAGTTTTAAAGTCCTAACAAAAAACCCCCAACTGAGTTGCAAGGGGAAACCCCCACCTGCCCTGGAAAAAATGAACCCCTCCCTGGCATACATGTTTATTTCGGCCATAGAAGTTTTCCCGTTGTCAATTTTAAAAGGTTCTGGGATTATCCTTTCAGTGTTTATCCCGCCAAAAAAATTAAAACCA
>NW_026499025.1:0-14851 GCF_026875155.1 Cherax quadricarinatus | reverse complement strand
CCTACCCCCCATAAACCACAGAGGGAATCCCTATAGGCACTTATCAAACTGTGAATACAACAACAGTAAACAGACTGTCACACATAAAGTACCAAAATGTGTACTTTGTGATGGAACAATTGGGCACAGTATTGTATCAATACACATCAATGGAGGCACGTAAACAACGTGTTCATCGGGGCCGAAAAGATGCATCAAGTTTTTTAGGTGAACACAAGGGAGGAAAAAATGCTCACTGAAAAAGTTTTTTTAAATGCAAGGGTATAATCTACAGCATTATGCCCAAATATTTTTGGGCTGAACAAAAAGAAGACTTTCCACGAATCGGGGAAGTCAACTAGAACAGCATTAAATGTGAGAGAAAAGTTTAAAGAAACTGCTCTCCCGATAGTCGAGTTGAGTTATCAAAATAAATTAAAAAAACCAAGTGCTACACTATTTGGTCAAGGCTCAAAAAGGTCCTTCATAAGAAAACAGGGGTTGCAGAAATGAATAAACAACCCATGCCAAAATACAGTTGATATAGCTGGTTTTTTCCACAATTCTGGAAAAACAAACATATGACCTGCCAGAATCACTGTTGGTTAGGAAACGGGAAAAAAAAAGACAAAAAAAAAAGCGTGGTAGTAGATTTTAAAATTTGCCTAAGTCTGTGCAGATCCCGGGTTTAAAAAAAAACAGTTGCAGCACTGAAAGCAGCAAAGGTCAATTTACCTGTCCTGACATCTGACGGCAAAATTTAGCCCAATTGATTTAACATTGGAAGTGTTATTATCAACTGTTTTGTGCAAAATATAGTAAGTAAACATGATGTTCACTTGCTAAAAAAACGCGGAGGCCAATGATAGTGGTCCCATTCCCTCTCAAAGGGGGAAAGAAGCGATATTGATTCAGGGGAAAAAAATGTCAGTTACAAAAATAACCGCTGATCATGTACCCAGAAAAAAATTATCATTATGGAAAAAATGAATGAACCAGTTGATAATTTGGGGGATTTGTGCGATGGTATTGATGAAAATAAAACCAACCCACAAGGCCCCTAAAGACTTATAACAAATTTGGACACGTCAAATTAAAGAGGGACAGTTTGGGGTTGGTTCCCAATGGAAATAAATCCCCACATCTGCCAAAACAATTACGCGGGTTTTCGGACAGTGAAAGCACAAATACATACTCAGGAAGAATCCAAGCTACGACTTTTATTAATTCTAAAAAGAACATTGGACAATAAATTTGGGGGTTGAGGAAATATCGAAGATAAGTTGAAGACAGAACCCTCATTATCCCCCCCGCCCAGGGGTCAGAAAAATTTCTGAAACACTCCACTCGTGTTTATGAAATTTTGACGCACGTGCAAAAAAAGATGTAGCAAGTCTTAATGACGTTGATGACGTCACAACTGGAACTTGGAGACGTGCTTATGAAATTTCGCACAAAACCCATTTGCCTCACGGCTGATTTTTCCAAAGTTTTCCTAAGGTAGGACTAAAAAAAAATAGATAGAATTATACTCGTTTCTTGTGGCCTGAAAACCCACGGATCCTCAAAGTCCTGTGAAAATTATCGTTTCAAATAAAGTATTTTTTTGGTGAAACTTTCCCCTTCATTTTATTAAAAAACTACTCTAAATACACTTTTGAAAAAATCGAAAGCCTTTCAAAGAAATCTTAAGAAAATTTTCTTGTGGAAAATCTTCAAGGTACTGTGAAAAAAGGGAGGATTTGAAATCCTTTACAGAAAGCAAAAAAGAGATAAAAGAAGCAAACATCCCCTTAAGGATGGGGAAATAAAAATTCAAAGCAATTAAGGGAAATTATCAAAGAAGATTTCCCTGAAACTGAAATTCCTGATTGCAACAATGCTGGGACTTAATTTGGGAACACACAGGAAATACTTTGAGTCTCAAAAGGAAAAATAATAAATCATGCATAACTCACTAAACTATTTTACTGTCAGAGTATACAATGTTTTGACCCTCAGGGACTGTCTCCCAAATTTTACCAAAAAGGGGTAAAATGCTTTTTGAAAAAATGCTGGAAAGCTCAAAATTGGAGGGGATAGGAACGTGCCTTAGAAATGAGTAAGTGGGATAAAAATTTTTTCCAGGGAGTTTAAGCAATTTCATAAAATTAAAAATTTCCCCAGACAAATGGGGTCAAGAGGAAACAATTACCATTACTGTGTTTTTGTGGCGTCAACCAGGGTTAGGGCGCTGTAGTTACATGAGTAATGCTGAAGGAAGTCCCTTTAATTACTTCAAAGGCCAGGGTACCCTTGAAGGTCAGAACAGTACCACAATTGGAACTACACCCTCTTGTAGGTACAAATTAGCTGTCTATTAAAACAAAGTACTTGTCATTCACTATTGAAAAAACCGTCATCTGGAGTGAAATAGCAGTTCCCCCAGTGGTTAAGAAAAAATAAGATAAGTGGCTTGTACAGAACAGAGTGCAAAATAAAAGATGCAAGAGATTATCTCTTTCTCCTGTCTCTACCCCAAAAGAATCCCGCTGAATGTTTCATGTGGTGTCCCACTCAAGAAATTTGTGGAAATAAAATTTTGGCTCCGGACCGAATGGCTCTCGATGAAAATAAGGGGCCCCGCAAAAAACCACATTATGCCCGAAGAAACAGTCTGCTTGAAACACAGCAGAAATAAGTTTGTAAAAAACTGCAACACAACAGAAATAGTCATTGATGGATCTAAAAATATTTTGGGTAAAAACTTAAGAGTTAAGCTCTTGTCTTTAAAAATTTATTAAAGGAATAAAACCTGATTATGAATTTCTTTTAACCCATTAAATACTGGGTGAAATAATAAGAAAGTGTTTTTCTACAGAATATAAATTTCTGTAACACAAGTAAATCCCCAAAGAAACATGTTTGATTAATTCTTTAAAGGCTTTATCTCGACTCAAAAAGATTATAAGATGCGAGGAAGAATTCAAATTCTTCACTACCTAAAGAACCATCATCCAATATTATCCCCCAAAAATCATTTGGGTACAAAAATGATTGTGCAAAAGGCCACAGTAACGTGTTCATGGTGGGGTAGTGACACACTTTGTCATTTAAAAAACAATCCTATGGATACCCAAGGTCGACAAAGGTGAAAAAAAAAAAATAAGGGATGTATTATTTCGTCACTATTAATCTGTTTGTTCACTTGTGCTAGACTAGAGCAGTACATCTAGAAATAGCCATGACATTCGCTGAAACCCTTTTTCAAATTTTTGAGAAGGTTTGCAGCCAGAAGGGCATGTCCCAGACCGATGATTTCGATAATGCAACGAACTTTTTTGTGGTGCTTTTACAGTGGGGCCCCCCCCATAACGATTACCTCGAAGCGAAAAATTATGTAAGTGTATTTATGTAAGTGCGTTTGACGTGTATGTTTTGGGGGTCTGAAATGGACTAATCTACTCACAGTATTTCCCTTATGGGAACAAAATTCGGTCAGTACTGGCACCTGAACATACTTTGGGGTGAAAAAAAATTGTTAACGGGGGTCCATGTTAAGCAAGATCTTGACAAACCAGAAATTTTCAACAGTGCTGAATCAACGCAGTTGTCGTTGGAATAAATTTCCTCCAAATCTCCTGGCACGGGGATTTTTAACTATGATCGGCATTGTAAAAGTTTTTTAAGGGACTCTTCATCGCAAAGAATTGATTAGGGAAAATTCCCTACGTTGTGACGAAATAAAAACAGAGTCAACCCCAAAAGACCCTTTAAATTTTTTTCCGATGATCTGGCAAAAGAAGGTTAAGTCCCTTCATTTTCTCCATGGGAGAAGGCTCGAACCTGTTTCCCCCCATGAATGATAAAGAAATATAGGGGTCCTACTTTTTTTCGAACCTGAGCAATCAGATGTAAATTCAAACACCTTTTAAAAAAGTGATTTAAAGTTGGGGGAAAAATTTGGGCGAGAAGACTATCTCACCTCATTTGGGGAACATTCTATGGAGCTGGTGTTCCTGAAAATCATAAGTCCTTAAGACCTGGTGACATAGGATTATCGACAATGATTGTCCAGGTCCAATGGCCACTTGGAAAAATTGTGGCCCCTATATCCCGATGCAAATGGAATCATCAGGACAGTTGATGTTTTGAAACAAAGGTGTTTGTGAATAACGGACAATAAATAAATATGCCGGGTTTGAATTACACGTGTTAAAAAAAATTTGTATTCTCCCGAAACCACACAGTAAAACTGTTCAGAAAAGACAAGCAGCATGGTTGGCGAGTGAGAAAATTTAAATTTTAAGTTAAGTGAGAATGTTCACGCAGCGAACCTCCCCCCGCCCCCCAGTGGGAGAAAATTTTTTCCCGGGAGGGGGGTATCAGCCCCCCTTTGCCCTTTCAGCCCTGAGGGGCCAAGCCCTCTCAGAAGGGGCGAGCGTCTTGTTTACCTGCTAGAGTGAGTAATTGGATCACAGATGCTATGCCACCTAGTCAAGTGACCTCTGCTCCTTTGCGCGGTGTTGCAAGTGTATTTTTATAGAGACAGTACATTCTTACTTTAGCAGACAATAAGGGAAAATCCTGTCTCCCAACTTTATTTACCATTAGTAAAGATAGTGTACATTGTTGTCCTATGCTTAAGACAGCAAGAAACAACATTCTGCTTTGCTTTCATCGAGGAGGTGACAAGATGCAAGGTACTAGGTCAGCGTTTTTGTTTTGTGTAATTAGGGAGCAAACGGCTGGTGCGGTGTGGCGTCGCCAATTACCTTTGACTCTAGTGAAGTGACACTGACGTAGGATAACCAGCAAAGAACACTGATCGTGCGTTAGTGTTGAACACAGTGTCCTCATAAACCAAAATAAACACTTTAGTGTGATCAGCTTCTCCTGTGATAATTTGTGTGAACAATTATTGATGAACAGTGTAACAACAGTGTTTGCGATCCAACAGAGTGTAGTGCGACATTCTTCAAAGAAACACTATTCTTCAATCAACTCAACGGATATCCAGGCATAATTAACGGGTCAGATACATATACCCAGGTAAAGTGTTTCTAACTCGGATGTACTAAATTGACTTTGCGAAGTTGAGTATAAATTTACGTGAGTTAGAACTTATCATAAACCCCCGGTGATATGCGGACCATTGAGTCCAAACAAGTAAGTATATCGTCAGCCATCATCGAATGAAATATGCTGACATAACACCCCCTAGGGGTAATTTATATACTTACAAATTATATTTTTTTGACAGCCCATGTTGAGAATGGTTTCGACAGCTTCTAGACCTCGCTGCAGGGCGGCTGTGTAGACGTTTGCTGTCCTTTATCACTAAGTGTTCATATTCAAATTTATAAATTATATCTTAGCTGGTAAGGCCAATATCTTCAAACCAATAATGTTGAAGATATTGGCCTTACCAGCTAAGATATAATTTATAAATTTGAATATGAACACTTAGCTGATAAAGGACAGCAAATCGTCTACACAGCCGCCCCTGGCCAGGCGAGTCTAGAAGCTGTCGAAACACATCTCACTGGGGCGGTCAAAAAAATATAATTTGTAAGTATATAAAATTACCCCTAGGGGGTGTTATGTCAGCATATTTCATTCGATGATGGCTGACGATATACTTACTTGTTTGGACTCAATGGTCCGCATATCACCGGGGTTTATGAAAAGTTTCTAAACTCACGAATTTATACTCAACTGCCCGACATCATAGATACATCACATTAGAACATTTTTCTTACCTGGTTAATATTATCTGACCCGTAATTTACGCCCGATATCCGTTGAGTTATTGAAGAATAGTGTTTTCCCTTTGAAGATGTCGCACTACATTCTGTGGATCGCAACACTCGTTACACAGTTCATCAAAATTGTTCCACACAAAGTTATCACTGAGAAGCTGATCACACTTCCTTAAGTGTTTATTGTGGTTTATGAGACACTTTGTTCACACTAACGCACAGATCAGTGTTCTTTGCTGGTTATCCTGGCGTCAGTGGTCACTCTCACTAGAGTCAAAGGTTAATCTGGAACGCACACCGCCCCAAGCCGTTGCTCCCCTAATACACAAAAAAAAACGCTGACCTAGTACCTGCATCCTTGTCCGCCGCCTCGATGAAGCAAAGCAGAATGTTTGTTACTTGCTGTCCTTAAGCATAGACAACAATGTACCACTATCTTTACTATGGTAATAAAGTTTGGGAAGGCAAGGATTTTCCTTAATTGTCCTGCTAAAGTAAGAATGTACTGTCTCTTATAAAAATACACTTTGCAACACCGCTGCAAGGAGCAGAGGTCACTTGACTACGTGGCATAGCATCTGTGATCAATTACTCACTCTAGCAGTAAACAAGATGCTCGGCCCTTCTGAGAGGGCTTGGCCCCTCAGGGCTGAAAGGGCTGAAGGGGGCTGATACCCCCCTCCTGGAGAAAATTTCTCCACATCCACTGTACTATTGAAATACTATCATACCATGGTCAGTTGCTGCTGCACCACAGTCAGCTGCTGCTGTAGCACCATCAGCTGCTGCTGTAGCACCATCTGCTGCTGCACCACGGTCAGCTGCTGCTGCTGCTGTACCACGGTCAGCCACTGCTGCTGCTGCACCATGGTCAGCTGTACTACTTGAAGATGTGGAGAGACTGTTGTTGGTGTGGCTTATCGAGAATACCGAGAAACAATTAACCCCAGAGGGTTAGCCGCCCAGGATAACCCAAGAAAGTCAGTGTGTCATCGAGGACTGTCTAACTTATTTCCATTGGGGTCCTTAATTTTGTCCCCCAGGATGTGGCTCACACTGGTTGACTAACACCCAGGTGAACAGGAAAAAAATGCCTGTAACTAGTGTTCATATTAGTGAATTTAAGGCCAGCAAAGGTTGGTTTGAGAGATTTAAGAATCGTAGTGGCATACACAGTATGATAAGGCCTGTTCTGGAAGAAAATGCCAAACAGGACCTACATTACTCAGGAAGAAAAGGCACTCCCAGGACACAGTGTCTCATCACTCATCACCACATCTTCAATGAAGGTAAGTGTCATTTATTCTTCATTTAGTACACTAGTACATGCACAATGTATATTGTGCATGTATCTTTCATTTTGTGTGAAGGAAAATGTATATTTCATGTGGTAAAATTTTTTTTTTCATACTTTTGGGTGTCTTGAACGGATTAATTTGATTTCCATTATTTCTTATGGGGAAAATTAATTCGACTTGCAATAATTTTGTCTTACGATGTGCTCTCTGGAACAGATTAATATCGTAAATCAGGGGTTCACTCTACTAGGCACAAAAATCTACCTGACATACCCCTTGTCCGGCTTAATTTTTGTAAAACTTCTGTGTACATAAAAGGGCCCAAATTCTGCAACACACTGCCAGAAATCTCCAAAGCCATTTCTCAGCCAGCATCTTGAAACCTACTGTTGAAAAACACTTCTCCCTAACATATCTCAATATCAGCTAAATACAGTGGAACCTTGGTATGCGACCTTAACCCTTTCAGGGTCCGTCCCATAGATCTACGGCTTTACGTTCAGGGTCCAAACCGTAGATCTACGCCATGAGCTCAGCTCACTCTGATAAACTGTGAGTGGTACATTTGGGCCTAGATATGAGAGAATACATCTATGTGGTATGTGTGCACCACATAAAACAGATCCTGCAGCACACTGTGTATAATGAGAGAGAAAAAATGAAATCATGATTTTTCGATTAAAACAGCAACTTGGCAGTGTTTTTCGTATTGTTTTTTATAGTTTATTTGCGATTTTCTTGGTCTATTTGATAGAATGGAAGACATATTACAGAAATAGAGATGATTTTGATTGGTTTTAGCCCTGGAAATGGCTTGAAAACTGAGCCTCAAAGTAGCGGAAATGTTTAAAATTTTTGCCGATATTCAAGAGTAAACAAACGACCTCACATACGTCTAATACAGGGGTTCAGCTGGTGGGTCTAATATACATTCACAAATATGGTGATGATATTTATACAATTTATTACAGTATGCATAACAGTAAATCTTCTCTTCTATTTTTGGTGTGAATAAAAATTTCCATTATGTGAATAAAAAATCAAAATGGAATTTATTTGTACAGCCTCAAAACATAACTAATGAACAGAGGAAAAGTTTTTAGTTTAGTGGCCAGGAAATGCCTACATTGTTTTATTCTGGCCCTATTATGAAAATTGGAATAATTTTTGAACTTTGTGTTAAATTGGCCAAATTAACATTTCCCCGATCACTATTGTAGTTGAAACTGTTTGACTTGGCGATTTCTTGTGCTCAATCGATAGAATAGAAGAAATACTATGAAATAGCTAAGAATTTGGTTGATTGGAATAATGTAATTGGCCTAAAATGGGAGTCAAAGTCGGCAAAATCGCCGATTCGTAAATATCGCTGACACATCAAAATTCGCGAGAGCTAATTCGTCAATTTTCCACCAAATTTCATACTTTTGTTTTAATTTATACCTTCACAAAAAAATTCTCTACGATTTCATAAGAAAAAATAAAATTTTTTTTTTTGAAAATTCTTGGACACTGGTGCGTGACTCCAGATTTGGGCCTTGGACCCTGAAAGGGTTAATTCATTCCAGAAGGCTGTTTGAGTGTCCCTCCATTTGAATATCAAACAAGTTCTTCCCAACTAATTTTATGTTTTGTTGGCTGTTATCACTAATAGCTGTAGGTCCCATGGTGATTTATTTATATAAATAATACAAAAGAGCACCAAAAAATGTGAAGAAACAAGATATTACAGCGAAGTTCTGGCAGGTCGTATTTGCTTGGTCGAGTGCTGAGCTTTGTTCGAGTAGGGAGCTGGTCGTATACCAAGGTTCCACTGTTTGTGAAAAGTGTATATCCTTATTCTCAATGTCACAAACATGGGAAAACAATATAATCTTATTCTTAATATCTGTAATCCTCACAACCATTAAAATATTGAATATGTTCACATTGTTAATATGCTAGAATCCTCATTACTTATAATCAAACCTGTAATTCTTAGAGCACTTAACTCAATAAAAGCCATATAGCATGTACTAATAGGATACTCAGTTCTCTTATATTCATTGTAACATCTAAATTTATATTTACAACCACCCGAGGGACTGTATATAAAACCGCTCATTTTGTCATTGCCTTATTAATCTTAAGTTAGTCTTAAGTTTGCCCAAAATGCTCTGCATGTTAAGGGGCTTTCTGCATATACACCTAAATGTCATTCACCTCTTGACTACCCATACCACGGGCAGGGATAGAACCCGCAATCAGAGAGTCTCAGAACTCCAGACCATCGTGTTAGCCACTGGGCCAGCTAGCCACGTGGTATGGTTTGTTTGCAATCATGTCATTATGATTTCGTGAGTCATGTTGACGGCTTTGAGGGGACTTGGGGCTAGAGTTCGTCGTGGCCACGCTAGCTGGAGATTCGTCTGTAAAAACTTGCATTTGTGGTCACAGTGGTGCCTATGTAAAAACTTGCATTTGTAGTCACAGTGGTGCCTATGCTAACCTTTCTATGGTGTAGAAATATACCTAGTTGGATGAATCTTATTGTGGCTAGCTGGCCCAGTGGCTAATGCGACGGTCTGGAGTTTTGAGACTCTTTGATCGCGGGTTCTGTCCCCGCCCGTGGTATGGTTTGTTTGCAATCATGTCATTACGATTCTATAAATCATGTTGACCTCATGACTAACACTATCATGCTGAAATAAAGAATCTAAATCTAGCACTTAGTTATGATTACAATAATAATTCAGTTTCTTTTCTCTGTTTTGTATTTCTCCATTTCCTTTTGAATGTTCTGGTTCCTCTTTTAACTTATATTATAATTGCCAGGTCCAAATCTAGACGATAAGATGGAAATAGATGAGATAGTTGAAGGCAGTGTGTCTAGTGATGGCACGGCACCAAGTCAGAGCAAAGCGTTGGCTGATGGCATAGCACCAAGTGACAGTAAAGCGTTGGGTGATGGCACGGAGTCAAGCGAAGAACATGAGGGGAAAAGACGGAGCCAAATCAATCAAATGTGACGAGTAAGTTTCATGTGTAATTTTTTTTACTACTTAAACCATATCACTGCAAAGTAGGGGAGAATGGAAAGAGGAAATGTATTTGCCTTTCTTCATTGCATAATTATCTTGTCAGAAGTGCCCAGACATCACAGTTTTACCCTTTGAAAGTCTGCCCTGTAGTTCTACGGCTTTGAAGCCAGGGTCCAAGCTGTAGAACTACGCCATAATTCTAGCGGCTTCAAATTTAGCATGAGAAGGCTGGTAGGCCTTCATCTAAGAGAATGGGTCTGTGTGGTCTGTGTGTGCAGTAATCAAAAAATCATTGCATTGTAGGAACACCATCTCAGTACACTCTGTTCATCATGCCTCGCAGTAAGGAAGCTCTCACTCAGCGAATTGGGACTCTCCTCTTCCCAAGTGATAGTTCTAACACTGTTGGAATTGGATCTGAAGAGGAAATCTATGGTTTTGAATAATTTGTGACCAAAAGCAGTGCTCAAGATATTGAAAATAGTGCCAAAGATCTTGATGCCATTCGAGTAGCGATAGTAATCATGTTCACCAGTGAAGTGTCTGACTTTTTGTGTTATCTCAGGTTCTCTACACATGTGCTACTATGTATGATAATCTATGTAACTGTATTTGTGTGTACCTGAAAAAACTTACTTACGAAGGCACATGCACTTGGGTAGTGTACCATATGTAATTCCAAGGGGATGGAGTACATCCTGGAGTACATCCCATGGCCCTACACCTGGAATAGACAATGAAAATGACGATGATGTGGCTACAATTGGGATGGATAAACCACATACATCAGTAGGTGGGGGTGATGCCACGAGCATGTGGCACCAGCCCATGCTGGGACCCAAGCTGCTGACTCAGCAGGTCCATGACGTAACGCATCGTCATCCAGCCCTACACCACAACTATAATCATAACCAGCTTATGATGTCCAGTACCCACCAGCAAACTGCATTTGGGATTGGCAGCAGAATCCCAGTTTTGTTCCCAATCCCCATCTTGTTCCCTGGGAAACTGCAAGTGAACTGCAATTCTTTGAACTATTCTTTGACCAGCCCTTGATGGAAAATATTGTCAGGGAAAGTAACAGGAATTCTGATTATACCATGGCAAATACAGTGGAACCTTGTTTTTTGATCGTAATCCGTTCCAGAAGATCAGCGGAAGGTATAGTGGAAGAACAGAAATCAGCAGGAAGAGAAAAGAGAAGGGAGGTTTTCTAAATATTTATTATACTAATAATCATAGTGTGAGAAATAAGATGGACGAATTGAGATTAGTTGCCAGTGAGGGTAATATTAATGTTTTTTGCAAATAAACATGATGTTGGTTAATATGAAAAAATTGGACATGCCTGCTGAATGTCACATTCAGTTTTTAAATTGTTCCTAAGTAGACAGAAGGACGGTAAGGAGGTGGGTAGCACTCTAGTCTGGGAATCATTTAAATTATTGCATAAAAATGGGTATAAAAGTCTGAAATAATACATACATAGTCAATCTGGAAGAATTTTCAGAGGTGTATGAAAAATTGATTTTAGCATGAGTACCGTCCTTCCAACTAGATAGGGAACCAAGGGAACTACTTTGGGAGGAAATTGTTAAGGCCACAAGGCACGATAATGTAGTAATTCTAGGGGACTTTAGTCAGATTGATTGGAATTTTTGAGCTGGGAAATTTAGAATCTAATGACTTTTTAGAGGTAGTTCAGGATTTTTTTTTTTGAAGCAGTGGTGAGACAGAAACCTAAAGGGGAAATAACCTGCTCTAATCTGGTTCTGGCAAACAAGAAAACCTTGTTAATAATTTAGAAATTACAGAGGTACTCAGCAACAAGTGACCACAAATAATAATAATAAAGTTTATTTCTTTCTTTGTAAAGGTTACAATGTGTCATTACAATTTTGATTTGTCTAAGTTCAAAGATAGCCACTATCATGCCAAGACATTTAGGGGGGGGGGGGGGGGGGGCGGGCAAACTAATCCATACATAGTAACTAATTAAAGCCCTAGTTAAGATTAAAGTACATAGTAATTTATACTTAAAAACTAAACAGGAATAGTGGTTAGCTGTTTTTTACTATCTTATTTGAACTTATAAATCTATGTATAACTGAGTACAAGTAATCGTGGCAGGTGGTAATATTTTATGGAATGGCAGAATTAAAAGCCAGGAGTCACATGTTAAGACTAATAGGCAAAAGATGTTTTGGCAGTTTGTTAATATTGAGAAAAACAAAATGATTTTATGGACTGGTAGAATTTAGAGCCTAGGGGTCCACATGATAAAACTAGTTTGCAGAGGTTTGGTTGATTTGGTTAAATATGTGAGATAAGATGATTTTTTTTATCAAAGTTCTAAATTTATAAGTGTCCGGGGATCCTTGAACCTTTCCGGTAGCGAGTTCCAGATCTTCGGGCCTTTTAATGTGCATAGCGTTCTTGCATAGTGAGAGTCTGACTCGAGGGATGTTGAAAAGTGCCTTATGCCTTGTATTGTGGCTGTGCATTCTGTTGTAACTGTCAAGGAGTAGTTTTAGGGGAGGGTTTACAGTGGAATTTAAAGTTCTGTATATTTAGTAGGGAGATGGGAAGTACAGTGCCTGCACTCTGAAGAAGGGGTGTTAATGTTGCAGTTTAAAAACTGTAGTGTAAAGCACCCTTCTGGCAAGACAGTGATAGAGTGAATGATGGTGAAAGTTTTTCTTTTACGGGCCACCCTGCCTTGGTGGGAATCGGCCAGTGTGATAATAATAAATAAAAAATTTAGTAGGGACAATAATATGAGTGTATGTCTTGTATATTTAGCAAGTTGAGTCTTTTGAAAAGTGGTGGGGTGTGCTGTCTAGCACAGGAGCTGGTTTTCACCTGCACAGCAGCTTTTTGTTGGATTATTAAGGGTCTAAGTTGGTTGGCAGTGGTTGAGCCCCAGGCACAAATACTATAGGTGAGGTAAGGATATATTAGAGAGTGGTACAGGGTAGGGAGAGTCGTTGGTGGTACATAGTATCGTATCTTGGAAAGGATTCCTATGATTTGGAATTTTCTTGGCTATGTGATGGGTATGGGGACTGAAATTTAAGATTACAGTCAAGGAGAAAACCTAGAAATTTGCCCTGTGTGTGTCTTGATATAGGGGAACCATTTAACAGTATGTTGAGTTGAGTATTTGAGGCTCTGTTGCCAAACAGCATTGAAGTATGCTTTATGTTGAGAGTGAGTTTGTTGGTCGTCATCCAAGCATATATCTTTAGCAGTTCATTGTTTATAGTGTTTCCAAGCACAGCTGGGTCTGAATGGGAGTAGACATACATAGTGTCATCTGCGAATAGAACTGGTTTAAGGAGTTGGGATGCATTGGGGAGATCATTGATGCAGATGAGAAAGAGGAGGGGGCCTAGGACACTACCCTGGGGTACTCCTACAGCTACAGGTTGGATAGTGGAGTAGACTCCATTTGCATGTACATACTGGTGTCTGTCGCTAAGATAGGATTTTAGGTAGTCAAGAGAATGCCCTCTTTTGCCGTAATGATTCAGTTTGAGGTGCAAGAGATTGTGGTCAACTGTTTCAAATGCTTTTCTTAACCCATGCCAAACTGGCATGGGTTAAGTATGTTGTTGGATGTAAGGTAGGAGTAAAGTCACTTGTGTAATATTTTTTCAAATATCTTGGAGAGTAAGGGCAAATTTGATATTTATTTATTTACTTATTTATTTATTTATTTTATGTCTTTGCAAACAGTACATTGAGATTTTATATTTACAATAGTGGGTTGCAATGCAGAGACAGCCTCTATTACGCCTAGGCATTATGGGCCAACTTAACATTATTGGCTTACAGACTACTTAACACTAAGGATTATATCATAGTTGTACAGTAGGATAGTAATTATTTCATAGTTGAACAGTAGATTATTAATTATTAGTGAATTAAATTGGTATAAGACAAAGGATATATTCATATAGTCTAAAATAATTTTTGTGAAAACAATGGTTCAATTATATTCCTGTCAACAATGGATAAAAGGTTCAAAGGAATTGTTGAAGTTATGATGTGGGAGTACATAGGTGAGTATGTGTGTACTGAGTATTTAGTGTTTAGTCTAGGGTGATTAAGTGGCTTTTGAGAAGTCTTAAACTGATTTTCAGACTGGGTTACTTTTATATCTTCTGGTAATGAATTCCATATTTTAGGGCCCTTTATGTGCATAGAGTTTTTACACGGTGTGATATGGACATGAGGTATATCAAAAGGAGATCTGTGTCTTGTGTTGTGGTCATGTGTCCTGTTTAAGTTGGTGAGGAGAAGTTTGAGTGGAGGGTTTATATTTGCATGTATTGTTCTGTGTATGTAGTAGGCACATGAATAAGTATGGATGTTCTTAATGGTGAGCAGATTCAGACTTTTGAAAATTGGTGGAGTATGCTGGTGTGAGTGGGAATTTATCATTCTTACTGCTGCCTTTTGCTGGGTTATGAGGGGTTTTAGGTGATTGGATGTTGTTGATCCCTATGCACAAATTCCATATGTAAGATAAGGGTATATGAGTGAATGGTACACTGCCAGGAGAGCCGAGTGTGGAACGTAGTACCTTATCTTTGATAGTATGCCTACAGTCTTGGAGATTTTCTTGGTGATTTGTTGTATGTGTGTCTGGAACTTAAGGCTACTGTCAGGGTGGATACCTAGGAATTTTCCCTCTGTGAGCCTTGTGACTGATGATCCATTTAGCGTTATGTTAATCGGATCATTTGCAGCTTTGTTTCCAAACTGAATGAAATAGGTTTTATCAAATTTAGGGTAGTTTATTAGCCAT
>NW_026499023.1:0-18892 GCF_026875155.1 Cherax quadricarinatus | reverse complement strand
GCAAGCGCGGGCGCAGCTGACGTGCTCAGCGCGCAGCAGCAGCTGACGTGAAAGCGCAGCGGGACATGCTACAGAAGCAGCAGCTGTACCAGCAGCAGACGTATACAGCGCAGCGAAAGCAGCGGGTACAAAAGCAGCAGCAGTGAGGTGGTCAGCAGCGCGCAGCAGCTGACGGGGTTTTACAGCCCAGCAGGCAGAGGGGACGTGCTAAGCAGCGCAGAAAATGTCAGCAGCAGCGACGGTATACAAACCCAGCAGACGGTACTAAACAGTAGCGCAGTGACGGTGGTACGCAGCAGCAGCAGCTGCGGTGCTACGGGGCAGCAGCAGAGCTGACGTGCTACGGCAGCAGCGCGGCTGCAGCAGCAGCAGCAGACGTCTACGCGCAGAAGACGTGCTATGCGCAGCAACGATGCAAGCAGCAGCAGCGATGCTACAGCGCAGAGAGGGTACTCAGCAGCGGCGCGCAGACGGTACACAACGCAGCGCGGGAGCAGTGACGGTGGTACAGGCGCAGCGCTGACGGTGGTAAAGACCGAGCTGCGGTGTTTCGCAAGATGACAGTGTTTCGCGCAGAGCATCAGCAGTTGACCCATGGTACCCAGTTTTCGAAATTTTTCTCACCTTTTTTACCCAGGGTTGGCACTAAAAGCTTTCTTGGGGCCCATGGTCACTTATTTTGCAGATAAAATACCAAAAACATGAAAATTACAAAATGTTACGATTGTATGCTTGGATTTCCCGGGAGGTGGCTTGAAAAAAAATGCCACGGCGGAACTGTGAGGCGGGCTTGGCCTCACATAAGTGTTGGTGAACGCGTTAAGCGGGTTTTTTGCGGTATGCGAGGAAAAATCTTAGCGATAAATGTATCGGTAGGGTTTTTAACGTTTGAAGGCCCAAACGGTTTGCGGGGGTCATGTAATAAACGTGGCAAATTAAAGTTTTATTTTATAATATTATTATTTTCTCAGTTGTTTGTTGGGTTATCTTATTCAAAATTGGACATATATGATGAAGTTATTTCAAGTACAAAAAAAATGAAAGAAATCAGACCATAATAGCAGAGTTCACTTCTCAGCCACTAGGGGCGTTGCGGTATATTTTTGTATGGTTGTTTTGGTTATATTCTCTTTTTTTTCGGTCTTTTTGATGAATAAAAGTTATTAAAAAAAAATTTAATATGTTTTTGATTGTTTTTGATGAAAAGTCCCTTAAAAATTGCGCTACGTAGTAAAAATGTTCTTTCTTTGGCGGAAAAGAGTAAAAAAAGACGTCACCGCCCAATCCCTGTCCGCCTGCCGCCAAATTCCCCAATACGGAGAAAAATGGTTGACATTATTTTAAAATTTAAATACAATAATGCAGTGTTGCTAACAGTAAATCTTTTTTTTTTTTTTTTTTGTGAATAAAAAATTCCAAATGGTAAAAAAGAGTAAATAAGGGGGGCCTGTACCCGTGACTAATGAACAGGGAAATGTTATTTTAGTGCCAGGAAGTCTACATTGTTTATTCGGGGCCCTATTTTAAAATTGGATCGTTCAAATTTGGTAAAAAAGGCCAAATTGCAATTTTTGCCACTTTATTGGGTATTTTAAAATAAGTGAATGGGCGGTTTTTTGTACTCATTTAAAAGAAGAGAAAAATAATTTATTCAGGTATACAAAATACATTTTTAATAAATCTCATACATAGCAGTGTATGTATAGAGGAACCTAGGAAAAACCCAAAAAAAGTCAGACAAAGTGTTTTTTCCCGTATCTGGCTTGGGTTCCCATATATGATTTTGGTAAATATTTTTTTTTCTCGTTGTTTGTTGGGCTTCTCATTGAAACTTGTGAAAAGTATGTGGGAAAAATGTTTTAACGTAAACAAAAAAAAAAGCGGCGATATATAAAGGGGGTTTTAAGTCTCAGCATTTGCCGCCTCTTTTTCAGATTTTTATATGGTTTTTATGGGTTTATTCATTTTTTTGGGTCTTTTTATTAAGGAAGATTATTACAGAATAAATGATTTTTATTGCTTTCTGATGAAAAGACTTGAAATTTAGTCAAAGTAGTGGAATGTTTTTATTTTTTTCGAGTTAATGAACGTGTAAGTCAAATTGGTTAATTTTATTAAGTGTATTTCTAACTTAACCGCTTGTAATTCGGGAAACTCGTAATCCCGCACACTCAGGCCCAATGAGCCGGATTTTTGATGGAGGACTGTATTTGTATGATTCGTCGGACTGCCATGTGAGGCCGAAAAAACCCCCTGTGTGCCCGTGTTTAAAGCCAGCCAGTGTGCGGCATCTAAAAAATACATTCGGTACATTCCTATTATCAACATTTCACTGTTTTTGGTGCTTCTTTCCCAAAATAAGCACCATGGGCCGCAAGAAAGCTTTTAGTGCCAACCCCCGGAAAAAAGGCGCTAAAGACTTTGAAATGAAGAAAAAGTTAAAAAGCAAAGTATGAAAGTGGAGGCGTGTGTCGGAGCTGGTCAGGTTGTATAATAAACCCCATAAACCCTCGTACTTTGTGGCCCGGAAAACGGAATCAAGGAAGCTGTTCTTGCAAAAGGTGCAAGAAACAGCGACCCAAGTGTTGAAAAAAATTTGGGGTTGTTATTGGTGGGTAAATGAAAAAAAGATGAGGGAAGATTTTTCCAAGCGATCTTTGTGAAAAAAGGTAGGCAGTTGCCCCGAACTAGTGTTGATGTGAGTGAATTTTAAAGGCCCGAAAAGGTTGCTTTGAAAGATTTAAGAAACGTAGGGATACATGTGTGATTTGGGATGGTGGGCGCCCATTTGTGAAGGAATTCAAAATATTTCATAGAAGTGAAAACTTGAAACCCGAACAAGTGTTTAATTGGACGAAAAAGGCCGTTTTGGAAAAATTGCCAAGCAGGACCTCATTACTCAGGAGGAAAAGGCCCTCCCGGACATAAGCCTTAAAAAGACAGGTTACTTGTTAATGGGGCCCAATGTATGGTGATTGCAAAGTGTGAAGTGGAGGGCAAACAGTAAGGCATGGTCATTTGGGATTTTTTTCTATGTGGTACACATGCATTTGCCCCCCACTGTAAAAAATTAAAATGAAAAGAAATTAGCCCTTTAAAGTGTCTCCTGGTTTTTGACAATCCCCCTGGTCTCCTCAGGACTTGGCAGAGGACTTTCGGGGGACATGAGCTTCATAAAGGGTCAAGTTTTGCCTCCTTAAACCACCCCTTCCTGCCCCCATGGACCGCAGGTCATTGAAATTAAGAAACTGTACACAAAAGTATGTTTGAAAGGTGCTTTGTAGTGACCACAAAAAAACCAATATTTAAAAGAGTTTTGGAAGGATCATTTTTAATTCCTAATTGATAAACCTTTAGGTGGCTTGGGAGGGAGTGACTAAGATGACCTTAAACTTGTTTGGAAAAAAAATTGTGGCCGAATTGTAGAAAAAAGGGTTTTTTGAAGATTTAAAGTACCCTGAAAAATCCTACGCCAGTTGAGGAACCCTTTGTGGATTGGGAAGTCCTTGGGGTTGGGGTTAGGGGGGAGGATGGGGAAAGGTTGGGGGGAGGGGGACAATGAAGAACTAACCTGATGAGCTGCTAGATCTCTTAACAGCAAGAGGCCAATTTTAGGAACTGCTTTGGAGGAGGGGAGAGAAAAAATTGAAGAAGTTTTTCTATTTTAAAAGTTTAAAGGGAAAATGTGTGCAATGTGCTTAAAGTGCAAGCTTTTTTTGATGAATCACCCTAACACGCTTTTGAACGTGCTGGTGATATTACACGAAATGTGTAAACATTTGGGGAATGTCATAAAGGAAGGGAGGTACGGGCCCACTATGGACAGATACTTGGGGGGGGACAGAAACCCCTTTGACTCTCAAGCGGGCCCAAGTGGCTTAAAAGAAAAAGGGAGTAACCCGGAAAAGGATTTGTCCTAAAGTCCTAAGGGAAAAGGGTTTTCCCTCCCAATATTCACCAGATTGTAAAAATTTTTGGTAGAATTACTGAAATTGTAAAGTAAAAGGACACAAGTGCAAACTATGTACTTTTTTGTGGAAACTTTTCGCTTCCAGGGTTTTGTAAAGCCGTAAAAAACAGTATTACACAGAGGGTTATAAAGGTCAGAGTGGGTGAAAAATGTGAGGTCCATTTCGTGTTTTACTAGTGGTAGTAGTAGTAGAGTGAAAAAAGTTGTGTAGTAGTACCTTTTTAAAAACTTTTGTCATATCCACTACACTAGGAAAAATTGAAATGGTGGAGTGTGTAGTGGCAAAAGTTGTTAGTAGTACTATCTACAAAATTTTTTCACTACTACTGCTACACTAGGAACACGAAATGGTACCTCTAGTATTGCACCTCATTGAGCCTTTTATACCCTCGGGGTCCAATAACCATTTTTGTCGCTTTCAAAGTCCCGGGGGGCGAAACGTTGCCCCAAAAAAAAAATATACATTTGTTTACTTTTGGGCCTTTTACTTTACATCACCGTCTTTTAAGGTATTTTCAATTTTTTATTGTTTTGTAAAATTTTCTATTGCATTAAACTTAATATTTCATGTAGTAAAAAATTTTTTTCTATACTTTTGGGGGTCTTGCACGGTTTAAAATTTTATTTCCATTATTTTTATGAGGAAAATTGATTCGCTTTTCGTATTTTCGGTATTCGATGACCTCTCAGGAACGGATTAATATCGAATACCGGGGGTCCACTGTAATTATAATAATAACATGTACGTACGAACTAACTATTATGAGTTAGTCTGAGCATGCCACCATAGATGACAGTGCATATCAGAACAAAGCTCGGCAGTCCGCATGTGCCAACGGAGCTTGCATTGCGGTTGAAGGAATTCTCGTGTTTTCCTTATGTTTTGTGCAGTTATTTTGTGAAATTTCTTGTTTCTAACCATGGTTCCTAAGAAAGCAAGTCCACAAGAGAGTGCCGAGAAGAAAAAAAGTGTAGGAATTAAGTGTACACACCATTAGGAGTGACGAAGTGTAACATTAAGAGTGTAGCAGTTAAGCGATTATGCGACAGAAAAAGGACAAAATGTCATGACCTGACAGCATAAGCTGCTGTGCTCAGCATCTCTTCTCCATCTCCAAGGTAAATACTGTAGTACTACATAATTTCTTTACATTATTATTATTATTATTATTATTATTATTATTGTTGTTTTTCTTATGAAACTACATATTGATCTAGTGCAGTTTGCCTCACAAGCACTCCATTTTCTGTTATAATAAGAGCATGGGAAGGTATTTAGTCACGAGGCTGTGGTGGCACTTATAGACCCCAACAACCACAATGGCCGCTGTGCTGCTGCCGCATACTACCACTCCTCGCAAACGTAATGACATACAGTGGACCCCCGCATACCGCACGCATCGCATACCGTACAATCCGCATACCGCTCTCTTTCGCAAAATTTTGCTCGCATACTGCCCAAAAACCCGCTCACGCTCTTCGTCCGAGACGCGTCCAATGTGCGGCCTGAGCCACGCTCACATGTTCCACCAGTGGCATTGTTTACCAGCCAGCCTCCTCGGTAACATCCAGCATACAATCGGAACATTTCGTATTATTACAGTGTTTTTGGTGATTTTTTCTGGAAAATAAGTGACCATGGGTCCCATAGAAAGCTTCTAATGCCAACCCTACAACAATAGGGTGAGAATTACTATAGAGATGAAGAAAAAGATCATTGATAAGTATGAAAGTGGAGTGCGTGTCTCCGAGCTGGCCAGGTTGTATAATAAACCCCAATCAACCATCGCTACTATTGGTGGTACAGCTGCTGCTGCTGCTGTACCACGTCAGCTGCTGCTGCACTGTCAGCTGCTGCTGCACTGTCAGCTGCTGCTGCACTGTCAGCTGCTGCTGCACTGTCAGCTGCTGCTGCACTGTCAGCTGCTGCTGCACTGTCGCTGCTGCTGCTGTTGTCCACCGTCAGCGTGCTGCTGCTGTAGATACCTGCTGCTGCTGTGTAGCATTTTCTGCTGCTGCTGTAGCATCGTCTGCTGCTGCTGTAGCATCATCTGCTGCTGCTGTAGCATCGTCTGCTGCTGCTTAGCATCGTCTGCTGTGCTGTAGCATCGTCTGCTGCTGCTGTAGCATCGTTGCTGCTGCTGATAGCATCGTCTGCTGCTGCTGTAGCATCGTCTGCTGCTGCTGTAGCATCGTTTGCTTGCTTTGCTGCTGTAGGCATCGTCTGTTGCTGCTGTACCACCATCAGCTGCTGCTGCTGCTGTAGCACCGTTGTTGGTTGTGGCTTATTGAGAATACCAAGAAACAATTAACCCCAGAGGATTGCCACCAGGATAACCCAAAAAAGTCAGTGTCATCGAAGACTGTCTAACTTATTTCCATTGGGGTCCTTAATCTTGTCTCCGAGGATGTAACCCACACCAGTCGACTAACACCCGGGTAAACAGGGAAAAATGCCGGGAATAGTTAAATTTTGGGTAAAATTTAAAACCCACAAAGGTTGGTTTGAGAGTTTTTAAGAATCGTGTGGCATACACATTGAAAAGGCCTGTTCTGGAAGAAAATCCCAAACGGACCTACGTACTCAGGAGGAAAAGGCACCCCCGGGGACCATGTCTCTCATCATTGCTGCTCTTCAAAAAAGGTGTATTTATTTTTTCTTTAGTAGAGTAGTACTGCACAATATATTTGTGCATGTACTCTCACTATTGTGCATGTACCTTCCTTTGTGTGTAAAATGTATTTTCATGGGGTAAAATTTTTTTTTTTCATTTTTTTTTGGGTGTTTTAAAAGGTTTAAATTTTGATTTTTTTATTTTTATGGGGAAAAACATTCGCATACCGAAATTTTTGCTCTCACCCCCTTTCCCGGGATTAAAGTCGTATGGGGGGCCTTTGTATTTCATTATTTTAGTGTAATATCATTTTTCATGTTTTAAAATTTTTATGTCTATTGTTGAATTATGATAGAAAATAAGCCTAGAGTTGTATTGGGGAAATACTAAAAGTATTTTGTCGTGCCGGGAATTCCACTGGAATGGTTAATTCCATTTAAATTAATTTAAACAAGGAAAATTGATCAAACAAACGGCAAAATTGAGTGTGAGCAAGGTACTGAAGGGTCAAATTTGTAAGTGGGGTTTCCCACTGTATATTTTTTAATTTGTGCCCTAAACTAAAAGATTAGTGCTAAATTTGGGCCCCCATGGTGTCAAAGATTTGGGAAAAACCCTGCACTATTTTTTCCTTCGTCCTTCATATCTGCCCCCGTGTAAAACATCACTAAATTCGGTTCCACACTATTAAAAAAAGTTTAAATTTTCCCCAAAACCAAAAACAGTGACATTTGTTACTGTGATTTTTATTACATAAAAAACAATGTCAATATAAAAACTCCCTTAAAAACTCTTCTTTTGGGGGCAAGAATACATAGCACTATACAAAAAACCATATCTCAACGATATCTAGAGTTTAAATTCAAGCCGTAACACTCCAAGCAAATAAAAGGTCCAAATTGGAATGTCTACCAAAAGATTCTAAAGTTCCCTGTCTGTCAACTGCTTAAAAAAAACATTTCCCTAAAAAAATGAACTAATGTATTTTGGGGTTTTTTTCCATCCTTACTTTGAAGATCTGAGAGTTTATTGCTCTTTGGCCCGGCCATGGGCCAGGCTCGTCGGGTCATAACACATATGTCCCATAGTGCGATCCCTGTGTTATAAGCAAAGCATATATATCATCCAGTGTTTTAGATAGGGTCCCTTTTAGGCCTGTGACTGTTGTGTGAGTCACGGGGTGGCATGTGTTGTTCGTCCCTCTGCCCGGTCTCTTCGGCGTGACACCAGGCTTCAGGCAGAGGCTGGGCTCCTTTTTCCTTCATCATAGTCGACAAAATTGTCTTACCATCCAAACAAGTGTGTTCCCTTAACCCTCGATACTCCATTTAAGAACCCCCTCGAAAAAAAGGGTGACGTGGTGTGGGCTAAAATTGATAATTACGCCGTGTACGGAGTTTCTTTAACCGAAAGACGGCCTTTCGGCCCCCAGAGGCCAAATAGCCAGCCTGCTCCTCAAGTCAGCTACTCTTCAAGCCCTCCCGTTTTAACACCTTTAATGGTCAGTCTTTTTGTATTGTGTTTATCGCTTATTTGCTCACCCCAAAAGGGTTGCCCCAAGTTTGCAAAATAAGCCGCTTCCAGCTGTGGTGGGGAGCCCAGTCGAGCCTATCTATTTCACCCGTTTTTTGCCGCCAAGCCAGCTTTTCACCTCTGCTGTCTATCGTGTGAAGTTATAAAGCTATTCTGTGTAAAGGGTTAAGATAAGCCAGCTAGCAAACTAACCCAGGTGTCTTCCCCCAGTACTAAAGCAGCAGTGGTATCTTATCGCTTGGATTCAAGCCCCAACCCAAATCCTGGTGCCTTTTTTCACCCTTGTGGTTTGTGGTATTTTGTGGGTGTATTTTAAGCTCCCAGCTTAGAATATCTTCGGGGCAGTGTGGCTTTTCTCGTGAGGCTTAGGTTAGCCCTACCCCCCACCACCCCACCCGGTACTACACGCGGTCTCAGACACCTCACAAAAGTTTCCCCAAAAAACCCCCCCTCTCACTGGTTTTGGTCTCACCCAACCCTACCGTGTTTTGGTGCACTATAAGGGTTAACACCTTTTTTTAAGGGGCAATAGGGGGTCAAGAGAGAGTGTGTCTTCGACAGTGGGCCCCCGTTAAAAGCCTCCGTGTGAGTTCATCGTCGTGTAAGCGCAATTCTACGTCATGTGCGGGACAGAGAAAACGACATAAACAACCCTTACTCTCCACTAAATCTCCTCATTCTACCCCAAAGTCTTTAAAAAGGCTTTAAAATTTTTTTTTTTCTAGAGACTTTTGTGAGTGTTGAGACTTTTCTTTTGTGTTTCAGTGATTTTTTTTTTTTTAGTGGCATCAGTGCTCTGATCGCTCAGGTTTGTTTGCAAAAATTTTTTTTTTTATCTTTTTAATTCAGTGTTTAATTTTCGTTTTTTTGTTTTGTGTTGTGTGTCTTTTTTAAAAACACTTGAAGTAAGTACCTTAGTTTTTTTTCCTTGTTTTTTGTGTGAACATATGAGAATATAAATTGTTTCCATTCAGAATCTCTTGTGTTCTCAGTATTCCAGTAAGTTTTTCAGAAATTTATCAGCTTTATTTGCATCACAACTCAAGTGTTGTCTCAGTTATATATTTCTGCATCACAACCAGTGTTGCCTGTTATTTTTTTTTTTTTCTTCCCAGCTTTGTGTTTTCTTGTTTTTTTCCCCTGGTGTTGAACTTCTTGTGTTCTTTTTTCATTTACCCAGGTCTAATTTGTCTTATTTCCACAGACAATTTTGGGCCATTATTTTGTGAAGAAAGAATTTTTTTACAAAATTTTTAACTCAATTTCATTGAAAGAAAATTTTGTTTTGTGTTTATTTGTGTGTTGTGTTCTGATCACTGTAAGTTTTCAAAAATTTTTGTTCTGTGTTTTAGCCCCTTTTTTTTTTTCATGTTTCATTGAAAAAAAATTCATTTATGCAATTTTTAAGTTCTTCTTTAAAGTAAATTGTTCTTTTGCTTTTTAAAGTGTTGTTTAATTTGCAGTTAAGATTTAAGTGCTCATTCCTTGAATTTTTCTTTTTTGTGTTGTAAAATTTTTTTATTCCCAATTGACTTTTTTTGCAAAAATTTCTTGTGAAAATATTGGTTCCCTTAAATTTTTATCTTGCAAAAATTTTATGCAGTACTTTTTGATTGCAATTGTTATTTTGCAACATTGTCAGTTTTTTTCAGTACAGTTTTCTTATGCTTGTTCTGTCATAATTTTTTTTTCTTTCTGTGCCATTTTATTTTATAAAGCTTTATTGGCCCCATTTTACTTTTTTATTGTGATTTCCCTTTTGCATTGAAAGTAAAGAAAAACTCACGTGCCTTTATTCAATTTAAAAGAAAAAGTTGAGCAAAAAATTTTGAGTAAAGTAAAATTCTCTTGATTTTCAAGTGTTGTTTGTTAAGTTGAATATTCTTTTGTGTGAGTTTTTTGCTTACTGTGTGCCCTTGTAAATTTTTTTAAATTACTTACAGAATGTTAAGCATTTTCTTCCCTTTTTAAGCTATTGTGTCATTCTCTCCATTTTTTTCCCTTATGCATTGGTAAGTTACTGAAAAAGATTCCCAGTCACTTTAAACGTTCACTTAGTGTATCAGCCATCAAAGCAATAAATCAGTCACGTCCCAAATATTCCTTCCTGATGAAAGACAATACTACCCTTGGCAATTTTTTTTGTTCCCCAACTTGTTCTGAGATTTGTTAAAGTGCTGCGAAATGTAAAGAAATTAAGCCATAGATTCGTTATTACTTATTACAGCTGACGGTCAGGCACTAGTAACTCTCACCCCACTGTGTTCCCCTACACCTTCAGATTTGCAGGATAGGTTCCGTTGCCTCAATGCCCCGGGGACACTCAACCCTTGATGCACAGCCATCCCTGCAATGTCTGTGTTCGAGTGCAGTTTCCCACGGGGGATGCCTTGTATAAAGATTACTTGAAACTAGTAATGTATCTTTGTTGATGGACATCTGTTGCGAAAGACGTCTTTTAAGCTAGTTTTCCCTCACTAGTGTTGTTGTTGTTCCTAATTTTCCAGATGGTGATCCCTCCTAGTTAAGTAATCGGCAGTTAGAAGTTATTTCTCGAGAATTTTCACATTTAACGTTTGTAAGGTAGTTTTTTTTAGCTGATCCCTCGTGTCCTGTGTGCAACTCAGATTAATATCGCATTGTTGCCCGTGTTATTTTTTTTCCTGTGCTTGCAGTTTGAGATAGTAGTTTCTTCTCCCTTGCTCATATTGCTGTTATAGCGTTAATTTTTTTTAAAACCCGGGGGGTCATCCACTCACCCTTTTGTTATTCCCCCAGAAAGAAAGAACCGATCCCTTGTTTTTTGGTGTGATTCGATTCCTGCTCCGGGAAAGTCTTATTCGGGTTAGCCACCAGCACCCTTTAGTGATTTTTAAATAGCCAAGAATTACTGTATCGAACACCGAGTTGGGTCTCCAAGTAAAAGATTTTCCATTTAGAAAATTCCACAGTCAACTATGAAGTATTTAAGCTATTCATGATGCCCCAGGTGTTGCACCCCTTTATGGATCGTTCTGTGAAAAAAGCCAGAATTAAAACTTTTGCAGTATGGAACTGACATTTCCGAGTATTTTAAGAAATGTAGTGTCTGTATGCAACAAAAAGGAATGTCAATGGTCCTAACCCTACCAAGTGTACCAACCCTAGAAACCGGGGAAAGAGTTCCCTTGATTTTTTAAACCCAAATTTTTTAATTTCCCCCCAAAGGGCAAAAAATTGTGTGTTATGGTAGACCATTTCCCCGAATTGGAGTTATTTCCCCTTTTGCAGAAAAAGAGCAGAGACTTTGAAAAGGTTTAAAAAACGCATTATCTGAGGAATACCCCCCCTAACCCTTGTAACGAAAATGGGGGTAAATTTGAATGAGATTTTTGAAAATTTGTGTACTTTATAAAGATCTCAAAAATCCACCATTTTTCTCATCTCCTGCCCAAGGGTTGCGAAAGAACCAAAAAGAAAGTCTTGATGCCCTGGGCACTTCAACCCCCAATAGTGAAATTTGGGATGAAGTATCCCCAGATGTCCAATGTGCCAAAAAATTTTGTTTTACAATGCTTCCATGGGTGAACCCCCAATTATGATTGTATGGGTAGACAAGCGTTTCCCCTTTGATTTGTTATTCCACTCCGAAACCTAATTCCCCCTGATGATTTCTAGCAACTCGTCCAGATGGTCAAAGTGTTTTTAGCAAATCCGTGAACATTACAAATCAACAGCAATTTTATAGGTAACAATTTCCGTGCTAACCCATCAAAAGTCAAAGTGGGTTCAAGAGTAATGTGACAATTTTCAACAAAACATCCGAAATGCCTAAGCTCGGTCAAAAGTTTGCGGCCCTTATCGGTGTAAAACATTCTTGGTAATAAGTATAAGGTTAGAAAAATTAGAATGGAAGTACAAAATCGCTTTTAGATCATATGAAATCGTTGCGTGTTGTGATTTGTACCCGACAAATGTGACAGATCTGAAAAACCCTTTGATCTGTCCCCTCTCCTCAGATATCAGTAAATAACAACCTAATGGTTACTCGAAAAGTATTGAGAAACCCACAAGTATTTTTGAGATACTCGTTCAAGTCTCCCTCAGTCAAGGCATGTTTGCCTTGCGGGGAAAAATTTGACCCCCCCCAGAGATGATAACCTTTCTGCTATGAAAACCCCCCTCGCGAATTGGGTTTAAAGTAAATAGTTGATAACAATGTCCGAGATGAAGAAAATTGCAACTGTTTGTTATAACTAATTAGTTTTTAGAAATTTTTTTTTTTTGTTCACGTTTCCCCCCCCTATTCTGAGAATTGACATTAATATCTTTTTACAGATGCCTTGTGTTAATTTAACCCTTTTATATAATTTATATTTATTCTTCCTCAGAATCCGTAGGTCATGAATACAGATCGATCGATCAAATTTCCCTCCATATTGTATAATGATTTGTTTTTTATAGTTTGTAAGGGATTTTGTTAAAAACTCATTACGTTAACCCCTTTACGTAAAAACCATTTTGTTAACACCATTATGATACATCCATTAATTCTAAGTTTTTATATGAATTTGTTATTGATAGAATCGCCCCGAACCACCTGCCTGTTCAGCTATAAGATAGTGTGTAGTCGGAACCCCGTAAAATGACCCGGGTGTCGCATAGTTGCTGATCCCCGTGTTATATGCATAGCATATAGTATCATCCATGTGCTTCAGATAGGAATTCCTTTAGGCCCGTGATGTTCTGTGACGTCAGGGGGTTTCGATGTGTACGTTTTGTACCTCTTCCCCCGGGTTTTAGTCCCCCCCGCCCTCCAGGCTAAGACAGGCGAGGTGGCTCCATTTCTCTCATCATAGTCTGACAAATATTTTCGTTACCATCCAACAAGTGTGTCTACCTTCAACCTCTACTCCATTAAGAAACCCTAGATAAAAGAGCCCGGGCCCGGGGCCCGGCTCGTCTGGTCATAAATCTAGAGGGTTTAAACTAAAATTAATCAGGGGTAAGAAACTGCTCACTAAAGTTAAGAGGATGTTCATAAGCTTAATTTTTTCAACCCTAGAATTAACTGGAAAAATTAAAACCCAAAAGCACCTAAATCCCCCCCCGTGCTGGAATTTAATCAGAAGAAACCCAAAATTGTATGAAAAATGTACCACTGAGGAAAACCCAGAGGGAAAATCAATATAGAGAGGGGAGTAGGAGTTTTACAGAAAAAAGAAAACGGGTTCTGAACTGCTTTTAAAAAAAAAAAATATGCACAACAGAGGAAAAAAGACTTAGCAGAAGATCAATGATTTTGGGCAAAAACTTAGGGTGTCATACCTACAGAAGAAGTACAAAGGGAAAAAAAAGGCCATACAGGATATTGCAAGAAAACCCAAAAATATTTCTATTTCCAATGCAAAATCCAAAACTAAGAAAATACCTGTAGAAAATTGGACCCCTACTGAGAGGGGGAACTGTATAAAATGATACTCCAAACTGAAACTATTATTTTTTTTTTCCAAACAAAGCACTCACATTGCTAAAATCACAAACTAGTTTTAGTCACTTTGCCATAATACCAAAAAACTTTAAATTTGTAAAATTTTAAAAATTAAGATTTAAATTTAATCTGCCCGAAATGCCTAGCCGCTAGGGTTTTAGTGGTACATTCTGTAAAATTTTATTTTTCTACATGTAACCACACAATAACCAAAGCTGTAAAATTTGATTGTAATCCTTTTAGAGAATAAACTTTTAATTGAATTGAAAAGGGAAATGAGTGAAATCCTAAAAGAAAAAGATGAGTCGTGTTTTACAAAATGCTAAAAAAGCAATGAAAAAGCAAAAAAAAATTTTTCAATCCAAAGAAGGCCCGCACAGACCAACTAACTACATTTGTACAATCCCTTAGATTTCAAAAAAGAAATGGAAAAATGCCCACTCACTTGCACGGGCCCGATTCATGGAAAACCTATTTTAAAAAAGTGCAAAGTACCATTAGCACGGCCCTCAGTATTCTTTGGAGAAAGAGCTTTGATCTAGGAAAAACCGGAGTGCAGACATAGTCCTTTTCCGAGGGAGTAGTAAACACTAATTAAAAATTACAGACCAGTAAACCCCAACCCCTCACATCATAAAAATCTTTGAAAGAGTGTGAACGGCAGGTTCAAATTTCATGGGGAGCAAACCAAAATAACCCCAACCAGCAGGAAGAGAAGGGGCGACAGCTGTCACAGTGCTGAACCATATGAAAGAATTGGAGGCCGGAAAACGACCAAAATGAATTGATTTACAATGATTTTGCAAAGGGTTTGACAAAAGCAATCAGGAGTGATTGGCAAAAATGAAGGATGGGCATTGGGGGGGAAAGGGAGGCAGTGGATTTTGTTTCCCAACACACAGAAAAATAAAAAATGTGTGAACAGGGGAAGATCCCGCATCAGCGAGGTCAAAAGTCAGTCCCCCCGGCACTGTCTGGCACCTTGCTGTTCCTCATCCTCATAGCGACATAGCAAAAACACCCCGGCACACCCTTTTATCATCATTTGCAGATTACACTAAAAAACATGAAAGTCAGTACGGTAGAGGCACGAAAAAATACGGAAGACATAAACATGCTTTTCCCGTGGGCAGTGGAACAAAAATGGTTCATGGGTAAGTTCCGCTGCTTAGGTATGGAAAGTTTGGGTCAAAAGGGCACTTACACAAAAAAATAAGAGGGCCCCCAAAAGAATGTAAGGAACACGTAAAAGACCTAGGAAATAATTATTGATGGACCTTTCTTTTAAAGCCCTAACAAGCAAAGATCACGACAGCCAGGGAAAATGATTGGGTGGTATTTAGAACTTTCAAAAAAAGGGAAACAATCCGATAGTGGTGTCTTCAAATTGCTAGGCTCCCCACTTGAAATATTGTCAGTGTGACGGCCCCCCTTCAGGGGAGGAGAAATATGGACCTGGGAAAAAAATACAGAGATCTTTATGGGGTCAATTTTAGCATAAAGCCTAAATACTGGGGTGCCACAGTCTTTAACATGTACTCTTGGGCAGGGAGAGAGAGGTCATGATAAATTTTTCAGTGGACCCCCGCCTAAAGATGGGATCGCCCAAAAGTTAAATTTGGCTAAGATACATTTAACGCTAATTTTGCCTCGGTAACGCTAAAAACTCGCCTAACATTTTTTGGTCTTGGGTACCAATTAAAATTGTCCATTACCCCCGGAAGGACTCAGGGCTTTGTCCAAATCTGCCATCCAAAACAACATATGGAGTGAGAGATATGGGGGAAGTGAAAAAAAACCCCTGAGGAGCAGGGGTGCAGTGAGGACAAAGGGAACCTGTTATCAAATCCCGGGGTCCCCGACTATTCAACATCTTCCAGAAATATCAGAAAAAAGGTGGGGTAGTGTGAAGCCTTCAAAGGAAACAAAAAAGTATCTTCACCAGGGGCCCGATCAACCAGGGCCCTGATGGATATGTGGGGCGCATGCCTCCCGCAGAAACAACCTGGTTGACTACGAGAACCCGACGAGCCGGCCCCGGGCCCGGGTCAGAGGTAAATACTCTCAAATTCTTTAAAGAAAAAAAAGGTAATAGGCGTTGCTGTGGAGGCACGCGCCCCCCCTATCCATCCGCCTGTTTTTCTGGCCCTGGGGTCACCCGGGTTTACTGGAAGGGGTTCCCGGGGGGGGAACCCCCGCGCCCCGGGCTGTGACCAGGCCCTGGTGGATCGAGCGAAACCAGGCTGTTTCTGCTGGCTTTCACGCAATCCCAAAGTCGAGCCACAGCCCGGCTGGTCAGGTACCGACTTTATGGGTTTTCAGTGCCTGCTTGAGACGCCAGGGGGCAACTGGGATCCCCCTTAAACCCCTTCCGGGTCCGTCCCGTAGATCTACGGTTCACATTCAGGGTTCAAAACCAAAGATCTTGCCAAAATTCAGCGCCGTCAAATTTAGCGCAAAAAGTCATAGGCCTACATGTGAGAGAATGGGTTTGGGGTGGGAGTGGCCCTAAACAAAAAAAAATTTGGGCCCTCATGGCGGGAAAACCGGTCAGTTCCTTTGTTTTCCTGCCTCGCGTAAGTCAGTGTTCACTCCAAGGAAAAATTGGGATTCCTCTTCCTATCTGATGTTCTGACACTGATGGGGTGGAAATGAAGACGAATTTTTGCTTTTATCAGTTAGTGCGAAAGTAATGACAGGGTATCGATAATGTGCAGAAAACTTTACGATCCCCAACTTTTACCCTGGTGTGGGCACTCCTCAGTCACGGTCAGTTGTACCTCAACACAAGAGGAAAATTATTATTTTCGCGTGGCCAGGCCTCTGACTTCATAAGATGTGATGTGCGTGGATTGTGATTTTATTGCTCTTTTCATCATTCGGTAGTGTAGTAAGGAATCTATTCCCCAGTGAAGCGCATTATGTCGGGCCGCCCCATGGCTCGGGTAGTGTACCCTATGCAGTGCCCCGGGGACGGGAATTTCATCCCCGGGGTACATTCCCTTTCCCTACCCGGTATGACATAATAGTAGGGTGTTGGCTACAATTGGCATGGATAGACACAGGCCTTACCAGATGGGGTGTGGGGTGGGGAGTCCCCAGCCCCTGCGTGATCACCAGCCCAGGGGGGACCCTGCGCTGATCCGCAGTTCAAAGGGCAAAGCGGAGCGTCGCCACCAGCCCACCACAACCACCCTTCAACCCGCCATGATGTCCGTATCCACCCGAAACCGTTTGGGATTGGCAGCAAGATCCCAATTTTGTTCCCAATTCTCCACCAATTTATGGCTCTCAAAGTGGAATTCTACCCACTTGGGTTCCCCTTTGGGAACCCAGCCAATGAACTGGAATTTTTTTAATATTCTTTTACCAGCCCCCTTGAGGGAAATTTTTTCAGGGAAAGTAACAAATTTTTTGAGTAACCCTGGGAAATACGATGATACCACAGTCAAAACTCCCGGTAGAATGAGAGACTGTTGCAGAAATTTTTTTGCTTTTTGAACAATAATGCTTATGCCTCATGTCTATAAGAAATATTAAAAACATACTGGTCCAAACGGCAATTTCTACCCCGGTCTTCAGTGAAAACATCCCAGTGAAAAGGTTTATCTTACGTTACTATGTTGCATTCTTGACAAAAAACCCGGCCTGACGAAGTGACGGTTATACAAGATTAGAATGTTTTCATGTATCTCAAACAAAGTTCAGCATTACTTTTATCCATTCAAGAAATTTGTAATTATGAGTCTTTGATTTTGTTCAAAGGAAACTGTCATTTAAGCAGTATATACCGAGCAAGAGGAAAAGTTTGGTATAAAACTGTTTGACCTGTGACTGTGACAGTGGGCTGGTGTTGGATATTATTTTATACACGGGAAATAAAAATTTACAGAACCAAGATGTTTTTGGTATCTCGGTACGTATGAGAAGTGATGGCACCTTATTTGGGAAGGGGCATACATTATATACGATAATGGACCCAAGCCCTTTTCTCAGTGATTTTTTTGGAGTAACAAAACGTGTGGTGGCACAGTGCGTTTAAACGTAAAAAAATATGTCAGTTCAAGCAGGGGCTTTTTGGTGTGAGTGCGGTGTTTACGCCCAAAGAAACATGGCATTCGGTGGCATGACAAAAAGGTTGTCACATTGTTTACAAAACCCTTACCGTAACGAAAAGCAAGACGGCAAAGTTTATCGAGTGGCAATGATGTATTCGAAAAAACCCGTGACAGTGATTGATTATCCCCAAAAAAAAAGCACTTGGGTTTACAATGGACTGCAGATGGCTTTGTTGATTGTTTGTAAGAGTTAAAGTGGTACATGAAACTTTTCTCCTTCATGGAATTTCATGTCAAAGCATATAATATGTACAAAAAAAGTTTGGGAACAGCAAGTATGGTGAATTTTGTTTGTTGTTGTCAACAACTCATAATGAAGTACCAGGGGAACAAACCTGTATACAACATGGTCCTTGACTTTCCCCAAAATATACCCAAACGTTTTGAGGAGGGACGGTGATCATTTATAATACAGCTTCCCTCAACTAGAAGAAATTTCTCAGAAGAGGGGCATCGTCTGTGCACAAACAAAACGCCGGCAACAAAGATGCAAAAAACACTCCGTTTGTGTGAGGAATGTAAAGGGGCCTAGGCATGGTGCCCTTTTTTAAGGATTCCACAAGCCCGCTTCTAAAAAAACCCTTCCCGTTGATTGTAATATGTAAAAAATTTTGATAGATGTTAGTATTTTAAAAAGATTTTGTGTTTTTTGTAATAAATAAAGTGGAAAAATAAAAAATTTAATAACTTTAGTGCGGTTTTTGTGTTCAAAACAGTAGTTTATATAAATACATTATTACGTATTGGTCTCTCGGCCCCAAAAGTTTTAGGAAAAGAAAAAAAAATTTAAAAAAAAAGAAAAAAAAAAAAAAAAACACTAAATAAAAATAATGCGGGTTTTGGAATTGTCGATGTTCGCACCAGTTCATTTTTGGGCAAACTTCTCGGGACTGTATCTCGGGGAAGTTGATCAAATTTTTTTTTGTCTAATTACCTTCACAAAAATATATTTTAATTTTGAAAAAACAAATTTTTTTTTTTTTTTTCAAAATTTCTTGGAAAAATGAAGCACACTTCAGATTTTGGGGTTGGCCCCGGGGGTTAATTGGGGGAGGGTTGAACGTCTCGGGCCCCTGACATTTATTGTGTTGTCTCTTAACTGTAATGAAACCCCTGCTTTTCATTTGGGGAGATGTTGCTCATCTGCGGTCTTTTGCTTTCATTGTGAGTGTTTTTTGTTGTGCAA
>NW_026499012.1:0-15025 GCF_026875155.1 Cherax quadricarinatus | reverse complement strand
CCCCAAAAAGGGAAAAAAAAATTTCTCCTTTTACTTTTAGAAATATATCAGGAAAGGGGGTTACTAGCCTTTAGCTAAGAGGTCGTAGGAGATATAAGCATTTAGGTTACAAACTGCTCATGTATTGTTTCACTGCCTTATAACTAAATATAAAGGGTTGTAATGCATGGAAGCGTTCCCTGATGACCTCATCACTGTAACTGCAAGTGATGAGGTCATCTTGTTTGGCGTTTGGAGCTATAATTAATAAGTTGCATCAATGTCACTCGAAAAATCATGCTGCCAGAAATATGAGTCAGGGAATGCAAAGCGGATTTTCGTGGATAATATAATTGACTGAGGCAAGGTTATACCATGACAGCAAAATTAGAAGAACTATAGAAGATCAAAGCACCTACTACTAGAAAAGTTGTTACATTTCTGGGCATGAAAAAGGTTTTACCGGCATTTTTTTAATGTAGCTCGTCTGTGAACTTTATTGACAATTCCAATTGATTTGGGTTAGCAGTCCCCAAAAAGTTTTAATCCTGAAAAACTATTTTCCTGGCTCCCATCGAAATCCACGTTTTTAAGAAGTTTTTTTAGCGGTCGCTGGGGAAAGGCATGGTGCGGGCCCAGTTTTCAGAATCAGTGGATTTTTCCCAAAAACAAGATATTTACATCAAAAAAACTTAGGCACTAGGGAGAAATGGGTGGTCGCTTGGTACTGATCTCGAACATTTGGGGTACAGGGAACCGTCCTTTCACCCAAAACAGGGTTGCTTTGATCTTAATCTCCTAGTTTTTTCCCAAAGGCAAAAAAGAATAATGAAAGTTTTGTGAGGTCTCTTGCTTTTTCTTCTTTAAACCGGACTTTTCCCCCGATAATGAGAGCGAAATATTTTTGCCCTTTTCCGGGACATATTTTGTACCCTTATTTTGGGGTGGACGGTGTGCGGGCACTGCCCTCGACAACCCTGGTTGGAAATGTCAATTGCCACACGGCAGGTCACGGACGGGCTCTTGGTAGGTGGACCCTGGGATAACCTTTTAGTTATTTTTCAAAATTGTTGTTGGTCACACATCACACTCACCATGATCACTCAATCATACACATCCATCATACTCCATCACTCATCATCCATCACTCTCCATCCATCAATCACCAGCCATAATCAAATCCATCACTATCTCCATCATTTCCCATCATCTGCCATAAATTCTCATATCACTCACATCATCAATCCTCGATCAAGCTCATCATCATCACCATCAATCTCACCATCCATCAATCCATCATCACTCATCAGCATCACTCTCACATCGAGTCACATCCTGCACTCCACTAATTCTAATGATTACTCACATAATCTATGATCCAGATACCATAGCACATCTTTGATATCGATCCCCATCCATCATCCACCATGACTCCCATCCAATCTACCATCACCCTCCATATCACCATGCAATCACCCAGCACTGCATCCATCACTCCCATCCGTAGATCATCCTGTCACCTCATACATCATTCCATCCATCATTCTGGATCATCGAACTCTATATTCCGTCCATCACTTTCATCTCACTCCCATCCATCACTCTGCATCCATGACTAATCCATCCCTCATCACTCATCAGATGACCATCATCATACTCATCCCATTCATCCATCTCATCCAGCCATCACTCATAGTCCCACTCCATCCTCATTCTCATCCTCCTCCACCCACATCATCTCTCCACACTCCCCCCTCTCCTCTCACCGCCAATTTTTATCTTATAAAATAATATTATATTTAAATATTATAATTTAAAACTCTTACTTTTCCTCTACAATACTTCCTACTTTCATCATCCTATATACTCACCTCACCCCACCCTCCACCAACACTTCCTACACCCCACCATTCCTCCACCATATCATACACCTCCACCCCCCTCATACTTCCCATCCTCTCCTCCATCATCCACCATATTTCCATCTCATCCCTTCCTCACCACTCTCCACCACTCCCATCATCATCATCGATATTCATGATATCTATATAGTGCAATCATGCAGGTGATCGCTCCATCACTCCTCCATCATGCTGCCATCCTAGATACCTGCCACCATACTCTCTACCAGTCACCTCTCCATGCATGTTCATCCATCATGATGCCACATCACTTTCCAGTATCATCAGGCATATCAGCTCAATCATGCATCGGATGCATATCACCGCATATCTCATTGACTAGTAATACACACCTCAATACAGGTCACTTAGCCATCATCGCATCATCATTCTCCACATCACCACCATCCATACTCTCAATCATCATCTCAATCCATCACTATCCATCATTCGACTGTAAGCCATAGTCTACATATTCAACCAATCATTTCCAGCTCTCAACACTTCTACCCAAATCACCCCCAAATTCATCAAACATTTTCCAAACTCCATCCACACTCCCTTTCCATCACTCCTATCCTCACCCTCAATCCATCACTCCACATCACTCTCCACACTTTTCCCAAAAATTTTTCCCAATTTTTGGTTATTAAAAATTTTTATATTTTACCAAAAAATTTTTCCCCGAAAACCCCCCCCCCTCATTTTAAAACTCTCTATAATTTTAAAAAACCCCCCCTTTTTTTTTTTTTAAAAAATTCCTTTTTATTTTCCCCCCAATTTTTTAAAAAAAAAATTTAAAAAAAAATTTCCTTTTTAAAAAAATTTTTAATTTAAAAATAAATATAACCAAATTAATTAAAAATTAAAAATTTTTATAAAATTTTTTTTTTTAAAAAATTTTTTTAAATTAACCCCCCAAAAAAAAAATATTATTAAAATATTTTTTTTTTTAAAAATTTTTAAATAATTTTAAATTTCCCCCCAAATTTTTTAAAATTTTCCAAAATTAAATAATATATTATAAAAAAAAAAAAAAACCCCCCAATTTTTAATACCCACAATTTTTTACCTCCCCTTTATTTATATCTCTAAAATTATTATTTTTTTTTTTTAAAAAAAATTTTAAAAAATTTAAAATTTTTTTAAAAATTTTATAAATTTTAATCCCATTTATTATTTCCCCTTAATATAATTAATTAATTATATAAATTTTTTAAAAAAAATTCCATTTTTAATTACTTAAATTTTTTATAAATTTAAAACCCCTTCATATACTTAAATATTTTTAAACCATATTTTATCCCCCTTTTTATTTTAATTATAATTAATATAATAAACCCCCCCTTTTTTTTAAAAAATTTTTATATTGTATATAAAAAAAAAAATTTAAACCCCAAAAATTTTTAATATTCCCAATATTTAAAAAATTATTTTAAATATTAATATTAATAATTTAATTTTTATATAATTTTTGCCATATCCCCAAAAAAATTATATAGTAAATAAATTTAAGTATTTATTATACCTTTTTTTAAAATTAATTTTTATATTAAAAAATTAAAATTTTTAAAAATTAAAAAAATATTAAAAATGTTATAAATTAAAAAAATATCTAAATCATAACATTAAATATTAAAATTAAATAATTTTATTTTTAAAACCCCCAAAAAAAATTTTAATATACTTATTATTATAAAATAAAAATTTTAAACCCAATTTATAAAAAAAAATAAAAATATAATTTATATATTTATCCATTTTTAACATTTTATCCATATTAATATATTTAATATGTGTAAAAATTTATTTTATAAAATTAATTCTTTTTACCCCCAATTTTTTAAAATTTTTAATATTATTTAACCTTTTTTTTTTATTATATAAAATATTTAAAAAAAACCCCTCCAATTATTTTATATTAAGGAAATTATTAAATGATCCTAATTAAATATATTTCCTAAATTATTTACTTTTTAATTTTATAAATTTTTTCCCCTTATTATAAATTAAATATTTAAAATATTTTTATTAACCCATCATCTTAATAATTAAAATTACCCAAATTTAAATATATTTATAATTTTTATTTTAATTTTTAAATCTTTTTTAAAAAAATTTTTATTAATTTTTATTTTTTAAATTTTAAAAAATTTTTAAATTTATTAAAACCCCCCAAATTTATATAAATTATATATTTATATATTATTCATTAAAAAATTTTTTAAAATTTTAATCCCTAATTTTTTTAAATTATAAAATTTTTAACCCTATATTAAATTTTACCCTTTTTGAACCCTTTTTATTATTTAATTTTTATAATTATTATATAAATTTATATATTATAATAAATTTTTTTTAAATTAAATTATTTTTTAAAAAAATTAATATTTTTTTATATTTTTTATTTTTAAATATTAATATTTTATATTTTTATTTTTAAAATTTTCAAATATTTTTAACTTAATTATTAAATATTTAAAAATTTAAATATCCAAATTTATATATATATATTTAATATATTCAAAAAATTTTTAAATTTTTAAAATTTTTTTTTCCCTTTTCCTCTTCCCACCCCTTAAAATAAATTTTATTATTTTAATATTAAATATATTATATATTTTAATTTTTATTTTCCCATAAATTATATTTTAAATTTTAAATTTTATTATTATTTTAATTATATTTTTAAAATTATATAAAATTAAAAAAAAATTTTTTCCCATTATTAAAATATTTTAAAAAATCCAAAAAAATATTTAAATATTGAATTTCAATTTAATTAAAAAAAAAAAAAATTTTTTAAATATTTTTAAATTTTATCAATTGTAATATAATTTAATATAAATCCCCCCCAAAATTTAAATTAATATTCTACCTATATATATTAACCATCCTCCCTATACCCCAAACATTTTTTATTACCCAATTTAAAAATTTGAAAATATTTATATTTTTAAATCCATCCCCTTTATTTCCTCTGTTTTTATATTAATATTTAATTATATATTTAAAAATATAATCTAAATATTTTTAAATTTTCAAATATACCATTTAAATACCCAAACCCAACCCTTTAATTAATTTAAATGTTTACAATTTCCCTAAAAAACCCCCCAACATAAACCCAATTAAAACTATTTTCCCCCCCCCCTTTTAAATCACACCCCCCCAAAAATTTTCATCCATCCCCTTCCATCCTTCACTCTCATCCATCCTCTCCCCCATCACTTTTTCCCTCACCCATCCATCATTTACCATCATTTCCCCATCCTCTCCCATCACCTCTATCCCCCCCCCACCTCATTTTCCATCACTCCCCTTTCCATCAATTCCCCTAAAACCCCATCCTCCCTCCCCCCCCTCATCCTCCCCCCTCCATCATTTCATCACCTCTCCATCCCCCCCCCCATCACTCTCATCCTCCCCCCCCTCCCCCACCTTTCTCCCATTCCATCCCCTCCCCCCCTTTTTACCCATCCCCCCAACCACACTCTCCACCATCACCCCACCCTCATTCCCACCCACCCCTTTCTATCCATCACCCCCCACCACCATTTCTCCCCTCTCTACCTCACCCCCCCCCTTCCCCATCACCCCCCATTTTTTTTTCATCCCCCTCTCCTCCATCATTCTCCATCCTCCTTCCACCCATCACCCCCACCCCTACTCTCACCCATCACTCTCCTCCCATCCCCTTTCTCCATCACCCCATCCATCACCTCCCCATCATCTCTACCCTCACTCCTCCATCTTTCCATCACCCTCCCACCCTTTCCCCCATCCCTCCATCCATCATCTCTCTCCCCCCCCCATCCATCTCAAAATCCTCATTCTCTATCCATCACCCCCCACACTCCCCACACTCCCCAACCTCACCTCACCCACACTCTAAAACATCACTCTCTTCCATCCTCTCCACCTCATTCCCATCATCTCAACCATCCTATCCATCTCTCCCCATCATTCCCCATCCCCAACCCTTCCTCTTCTTTCCCCCCCAAAACAAAAAAAACCAAAATTTCTCCCTTCAAAAAAAACCTTATCAAATCCCTCCAAACCCCAAAAAAAATTTTCCCCAAATAACAAAATCAAACCCACCCTCCCACTCACTTTTCTTTTAAACCCTTTTTAAACCCAAGGCCGCCTCAAAACCCTACTGGGGGCCCCACAAATTCCCTTAAAAAAGGATTACCAGCCCTTTCAAAATTAAAATTCCCCAATTAAACCCAAAACTTTCTTATGGTTAAAAATCTTTTTAAACCCCCCCGTTTTACCCCTCATCCCATTTTCCCTAATTTTTCCCCCCTTTTAAACTTGATTTTTTTCTAAGTCCCCTTTTCAAAATTTTTCCTTACCGTAACATTTTCCATCTTTTTTATTTCTCCTGAGCTTTACCCATTTTTAAAACCCAAATACCTTCAAATCCCCCACGGTGATTTTAAGGCTTAAAAACTTTTGGATTTTTTAATTTTTTTTAAAAAATAAAATTTAATTTTCAACTTACATTGTTTTTGGCAGGCTTTATGACCCAATCGTTTATGGGGGTTTATTATTTTGGTTGTTACTTACTCTTGGGATTTTTATTATTCCCTTAAAACTGGCCCCATGGCCATTCCCGCTTAAGGGTTGGGGCAAGGATAGGGTTTTGGGGAAAAGGGTGTGTGTCCTCCGGGGTTTGAGCCCAGATCGGGGAAACCACTGGGGCCCCATGGACATTTTAATAAGAAGAAAGGGAAAAGGTAGAAAGATAAAAAGAAGGGGGTGTGGAAAACTGGTGGAAACTCTATGTTTCTTAACCCCGACGTTGTGGCGCATGGACGTTGCGAAAAACCCCAAGGAAAAGAAAGAAAAGTTGGGGGAAGAGGTTGGGGGAAGGGGGTTTCCTTAACCCCGGGGGGGAAAAGGGGTTTTTTCCTGGGGGGGTAAGACAAGACCGGGGAAAAAATTTTGGGTTGGAACAATTATAGGGGGGTTGCTGGAAGGAAAGGTAGAAGGAAAAAAGAGGGTTGGGCCGCTTGGAAGAAGGGGGGGCCTTTTTAACCTTTTCCAAGGGGGGGTTTAAAAAATAATTTGCCAGGCAAATGGTAAAATTTGGGGGGGGATAAAATTTTAAGGAAAAGAAAACTTTATTGAAAGGGCCTTTCCGTGCTTTTGCCAAGGGGGGTTTTGGGGGTGTGGGTTTTTGAAACCTTTGGGGGTTGAAAATTTAAAATAGGATTTTAAAATTGGTTTTAAAAAAAAAGGTAGGGGGGTTTTTACTTTCGAATTAGGGGTTTTTTGTCTGTCGGGGTAGGGTGTTTTAAAAAATTTTAAAAACAAGGTTGGGAAAATGTGTAGAAAGAAAAAAATTTTGGTATTTTATGCTAAAAATGAATTTTGAAGGGTTGGTAATTTGGGAATTTAAAGATTGTTAAAAACGGGTAGGAAAAATTTGGAAAATTTTGATTTTTTTTTTTTAAAAAGGAAAGGGTTTTGGAAGGGGGGGGGGGGAATTGCATTAATGAAAAAATTTTTTTAAAAAAAAACGGAAAAAAAAAAAATTTTTTTTAAATAAAAAATTTTTGGGGAAAATTAATTTGAAAAAATTTTTTTGGGGTTAAAAAAAAAATTGGACTAAAAAATTCTTTGGGAGGAATTGTGGGATCAGAAAAAAAATTAGTGTATATTTTTTAAACTTATCAAAAGAGATTCTTTGCCAATTAAGCCGGGAAAAAAAAGTTAGGCTTTTTCTAAAGCATGTGAAAAGACCAAAGGGGTAATAATTTTGACCTTAAGTTTTGAAAAAGGGAAAACCTAAAAGGATTGGGGCGGGGGGGAAGAAAACCAAATTTTTAATTTAACGGGGAAATAAAAAATTTGGGGGGGGAAAAACCCTTTTTTTCTTCTGGATAAAATATGGGGGAAACCTGTTTTCTCTCGATTGGACGGGGAAATTTTTTTTCAAACTATTGGTTTAAACAATTATTAGATTTTTCCTTTTTTTTCAACCCCCTTTTATATTTTCCCAAGGAAATTTGGTCAAAAAAAAAAACCCCCAAAAGGGGGTTTTTAAAGAAAAGTTTAAAGGGGGGAAAAAAAAATTTTAGGGGAAAAAAAGGGAGAGGAAATTAAATATTTCAGTTAAAAAAGAGAAGTGAAAAGGGGGTTAGAAAGGCTAAACGTGGGGGGGGCCCCCCCGGGGACTGATTGGTCTTGGATGTTTTTGGCTCTGGGGAAAACCGTTTTCTCTTGGAATTTTACCAGACTGGAGAAACTAAGCAGCTGGGGGATCGGGTTAACGGAGGAAAAAAAGGATTCGAGAATTTTTGTTGTAGTCCCGGTTGATAGTTTAGTGGCCGGGCATTTGCCGCAGGAAAAAGGGTTAGAGGGGGGAAAAAGGGAAAAACCAAAAAGGAAAAAACCAAAAATTTTTGGGGCTTCCAATTGGGTTTTCTACTGGGTCACAACAGAAAAGGAACAGGGGGAGGGGGGTTTTGGAAAAACCCCCGGACCACAAGGGACCCGGGAAAAGGGGGTTTAGGTCCCGGAAGAAGGGAATGGAAACCGGGCCAAAGGAAAAAAAATTTGTTGGGGGCCAGAATAAAAGGGCTTTTTAAGGGGGGGGGGGGGGTTTTCCGGGGCGGGATGAGGAATTGTTAGCCGTTGGATGAATTTGACAATCCCCATTATCTGTCTCAGTGCTGGAAGCAACGATGTTGGTACTATGAGTGAGAACCCGTTTGCAGGTATGGACCAATAGGAAAAATTTGGGGAAGGGTGGGAACCTGTCATATTGGGATTTTGCCCAAAGGGAGGAGTTGGAAATTAATGGTTGTCCAGGGCAATGGTGTCAAATTGCGGCTGGACAAAAACTCTAAGGAAAATGCGGTAAATTCATTGCAATGGGACCTTTCTATGGCAGAAAAAAAGATAAAAAATTTATAATTTAAAACATGGGCCAAGATGGGGGTTTATTTTCTAGGTGTTGGGTTTGGGGGGGGGAAAACGCGTGCGGAGTTAGGTTTTAAAAAACTAGGAAAAAGGAAATGGTGGTTTTGGAAACCAGTCAAGGGGCAAAGGAGTAATTTTAGTATAAGAAGGGGAAAAGGGAAAAGAGGGGTTTTAAAAATTAAACCAAAATGGGCTAGGAAAAGGCAGTTAATTTGTTTATGAAAACAGAAAGAGCAAAGGGGGTTTAAAAAGGGGGCAGGGGGGTCCTTTTTTAAATTTTCCAATAGTGAAATTGGGAAGGGGGGGTTGGGGGGGATTGTTTTCCGGAGTTTTCTTTTATAAAAAAGGGGATTAATCTGAAAAACACCCGGCTTTTAAAAATTTTAGGGGGATGAAAAAATTAATTTTTGGTTAAATGTCCCCCAATTTTGATAGGGAAAGGAATCGGGAGGGGGGGGGGGCCACAAGGACCGAAATGTGTAACTAGGGAATTTAAAATTTAGGCTTTGATTGGGAATTTCGGCTGGGAATTTTGTGTGATTTTAAAAGTTTAAATTTTTTTAAGGGGGGAAGAACAAACAAGGAAAATAACCTTCTTGATTTGGTTTGGAGAAACAAGGAAAACCCTTGTTAAAATTTTAAATTTTGAAAAATGGGAACCCGGGAAAAAGATACAAATCAATTTCCTTCAGCATAGAATGGGAAACAGATAGTAGAGACAACTAATAACAGTTTCCCAATTTTGTTTGCAGATTACAATGACTTTGAGAACACTTATATCTGTTGAATGGGGGAAGGAAAAGGGGCTTCAAATGACAGTTTTCTGAACATATACCTATGCTCAAAAAAAGTTTTCCGTATAAAGAAATTGATCAAAAAGAAAAAGACACGAAAGGTGAATAAAAGGGGGTGAAATATCATTGGGCATAAGAAAGGGGAAATTTTTAGGGTATAAAAGAGGTGAGGGTCTTTATGAATCGATATTGAATTTTAAAAGGAACGTTTAAAAAAAGGGGGGGTAAAAAAAGCTAAAAGGGACTATGAAATTAAGTTGCTAGGGATTCGAAAAACTAACCCAAAAAAAAATTTCCAGGTTTAGAACAAAAGTCAGAGATAAGATAGGGCCCTTAAAAATAAAATGGGTTTAGACCAAAAAAGAAGAAAAGTGCTCTTTTTTTTAATAATTATTTTCTCTCAGTTTTTTTTCCCGGAAGGCACTAGCAATATTCCGTAAATTAAATTTTTTTAGTGGGATGAAGAGATAAATTATGAACATCACAGTCACAGTGAAATGGTTGTGAAACAGATGACAGATGAAGCAAAATAAGTCCCGGGTCCCGATAGGTTTTTTTTAAGGGTTCTTAAGGAATGCAAAATGGAACTCTGTGAATCATTTAAATAATATTTTTAAATTTTTCTTCAAGCAGGGTAGTGTCTAATTTTGGGGAAAAATGGCTAATGTAATTCCTATTTTTAAAAACGGGGACAAATCGTTACCGTCAAATTACCGCCCAATAAAACCCCACCTCAATTGTAACAAATTATTTTGAGTCAATTATAGCTGAGATTATGAGAAGCCATCTCGATAAACTAGCAGATTAATGATATAAGCAGGATTTACAAGAGGCCCGGGCTTGTCTAATAATTTTTTAAATTTCTTCAGTAAAGCTTTTGAGGCTGTTTGATAGAGTTTTCCCCCCCAAAAAAACTGTTAAAGAAAGTGGGAGCTATGGCATTGGGGGGAAAAGTGCTTCGTGGATCGAGTCTGGCCCGTTGGGCCAAAAAGGCCTGCTGCAGGTTTCCCTGAGGCCGCTGGAAGTTGCGAGGGGTTTACGAGTAGTGAAGGAGGTTTAAATTGTGCAGAGTTTGTACTTGAGCCCCTTTGTGCCCGACAGTGTTCAAAGGGTTTTTAACGCTTTTGCAACCCCGGGGGTCCTGTTTTTTTGTTTTTGTTGATGGGATGTGTTGGAATGATGTTAAAGGCATCCTGTGTGGACCGTTTGTGTTTTGAAGCCAAACTGGCCATCAGAAAGTAGACAATTTTTTCCCCGGTATCTGCGAAGGCGATGATTGATGGTTTTTCAAAAAGTTTTCCCAAGTTTGGGAGGCTGATGGGGGATGTTTCTAGGGTCAGGTGGTCTTTTTTTGGGTTTAGGAAGGAGGATAGCAGTAGCAGCTTTGAAGGGAAAGGGGAAATATCCAGAGGAAGGGGGCATTGAGGAGGTTTGTGTAGGCAGTAATGATAGTCGGAAGGTTTTCAGGGTAATATGGTTTTGGCCAGAGGCACCAGGGGGCCCTTTGGGGGGAGGTGTTGAGGAGAGTTTTAAAGTCTGTGTTGGTGAAGGAAAAAGGGGAAGTTCTTGGGAGGAGGTAAGAGAGTCCGAGGATGTGGGTGTCTGGCGTTGTTTGTGTGTGGTGTAGTGTTCCAGTGTTTATGTTATGAATGTGTTGGATAGCGTTAGGGGGAGGTGGGTGAGGGTGGAAGTGTTCCCCCGATTTTTTGAATTTTTAGTAGAGCCTGCGGGTCTGAGATGTGTGTGTTGTTGTGGGTGATGTTTTGAATTTGTTTGGGGAGAGTGGGCTCTGATTTTTTTGATAAAAATTCCAGAAAGGTTTGGTGTTTTTGATACGCTGTTTGTCCGTTTTGTTGAGCTGTGACCCTGATTGTTGGGTCTTTGGGCTAGCTGTGTAGAATGTTGTTTCTGAGGTAAGGAATTAAACGGATTGATTAAATCTATGTGTGTTGTGAGGGGAAAACGGTTGTGGTAACAGATAATTAAACTTCTTGTTCTGATTGAGGGTTTTAAAAAAACGGGGTGTGGGTTTTTTTTTTTGCATTTCAGTGTTGGCTGCTTGTGTAATGGTGTCTTGGATGAGAGTAAGTTTTGTTTGAAAGGGATCCCAGTCAGCGTTTTGTAGGGAAGGAAGGTGTGGTTGGGGAAAGAGGATGGGTTGGAGGGGGTGTGTAAGATGCGGGTGTGATCAGAACCGTAATAGGGAGGTGTATGTAGTTTGAAGAGAGAGCTGGCCGGTTTGCCAGAATGATGTGGGTTTGCCTTGGCCTGGATTTTAGAATTTTGAAATCTGGGCCCAGGGGGCAGATTTTTTTTGAAGTTGGTTGGGGCCAATTTTTTTGGGGGGGGGGGGAGTTTTGGATTTACCAAGGGGTTTTTGGGTTTTTTGGTGTGTTTAAACCGGGGGTTTGTTAAGAGTGTTTGGGGGTTGGTGGTGAAAAAAAAGGGGGAAAGGTGGGGGGTTTTTTTTGCGAAGTGTTGGGAATAAAAGGGGTTTGGGAAAAAGGGGTTTTAAAGGGGCCCCCCCGTGGGGGGAAAAAGGGGAGGGGTGAATAAAAAATGGGGAGGTTGGGGGTTTGGGGGATTTTGAAAAAAAAGGTTTGCCAAACCCCAGTGGGAAATTTTAAAAAGGGGGCGTAGTTTCGATTTTTTAAAATTTTAAGGGGTTTTTTTGAAAATTTTGGGGGGGAGGGGTTTGGAAAACCCAATTATCTGGATTTGCTTAGGGCTCGGCCGTTTTTGGGGTGAAAAAAGGGCGTTTTTTTGTTTTTTTCTGCCCCTTAAAATGGGGGGTTTAATTTTGGGGGATTTGTCTAGGAGGGGGGAAATGGGGAGAAATTTTTGGTTGGGGTGGGGGAAATGGGCAAGGGGATGCAGAGGGTGGAAGTTTGGAGGGGTAGAAAGGGGGATGGAAATTGGGTTTTGTGGTGGGGTGGGGCTGGAAGGGGGAGGAAAATGGTGGAGTGGGGGAGGGGGGGGAGGAATGGGGGTTTTGGGGGGAGGTTTTGGGGGGGGGGGGGGAAGGGGGGGTGGGAAGGAAGTGGGGGTTTGGGAGGGGGGGAAGGAGGGGGAAATTGTAAGGGGAGAGGGAAGGGGGTAAATTTAAAGAGGAAAGTTTTAGAAAGTTGGAAGGGAAAGAGGGGGAAAATTGGGGTTTAAGGAAATGGGGAGGGGGGTTGCGGTAGGAGCAGTGGGGGTGGTGGGGGAAAGGGTTTTAGGTTGTTTGGGAGGGTAGGGAAGAGGAGAAAATGGTGGGGAGGGAGGTGGGGGGGGGGGGGAGGGCGGGAAGGGGGGGGGGAGGGGGGGGGGTTTGGAGCTTGAGGGAGGAAAAAAGGTTTTTAAAGGGGGGGGGAAGATTTTGTGGGGGCAGTTTGGTTTTAAGGGGGGGGGGTTTAAGTATTTGAATGGAAATTGGAAACATTGGGGAGGTGAGAGTGCGGTTTTTTTCGGGATTTTTTAGCTTTTTTAAAGTGTGGGGTTGGGGGGAGTGAAGGAAGTTTTGCTAGTTTTAAAAATTCCTTGGTGGGGGTTGGGGTGAGGGTAGAAAGGTAGAAAAGGTAGACCGGCGTTGAAAGCCAGGCTTTTTTTTGGTTTTTTTAAGTTTTTTTCGGAAGGGTTAGGAGAGTGTCTCGGGGAGAATATGTGCTTTTTTAGGGAGGGTCCAAAAAAATGGTGGCCGCGTTAGAAATTTTTTTGGGGAGGTGAGTTTAGAAGTTTTTCAAAAAGGGTTTTAACATTGGTTTTAGATTTGTTGGGGGAAGTGATTGTTTTTTTCGGGGGCGAATGGTAGGATTAAAAATTGGGTTTGGGGTTGGGTTTTGGGGGAAGGTTGGGGGGTTTGGGGAAAAGGGAAGGGGGGTAACGCCTGTCAATTTACGGTGAAGGGGGGGGGGGGGGGTTTTTGGTGGGGGGGTCGGGCAACAAGGGCTTTTTCCCCCCCCCCCCCCCCCCCCCCCCCCCTTTTTCCCTTTTTGGGAAAAAACTTCCTTTTTGGCCGGGACGGTTAATTTTAACCCCACGGGGGAAGTTTTATTGGGCCCTTAAGGGTAAGCTACAGTGTTTTAAAGGGAAAGGGGTTTTAAAAGGGGGTTTTAAAGGAAAATTTGTTTTGGGGGCACCAGTGCTGAATTAAAAAAATTCCCGGCCGTGGGGGAGGGATTTTTAGAAATTTATTTTGGCCGAGGGTTTGGATTTTTTTAGGCCCGGCGTTCGTTTTGGGGAAGAGTAAAGGTGGGATGGGGGGGCCGAAGGTTGTTTTTTTGGAACCTTGGCGGGTTGCAATGGAGTTGGAATCTTGGGGGGAACACCGTTTTTCCTGGAAGGATGGGGGTTGTATTTGGTTGTATTTTGTTGCCCGGGGTCTTTTGGGGCGGCTTTCTTGTTTTTCCGTTTGGGGTTGAGGGGGTTTTTTCCTGTTCATGGCTTTTGGTTTTATTTTTCGGCAAATTTGGGGGCAAAAGTTGGGGGTTTTAAAGGGGGGTGGGGCTCACCGGGTTCTAGGGGGACTTTGGGCCCTGTTTCCCCTTTTTTTTTGTTAAAACTGGGTTTGGCAAAAATTTGGGTTTTGGGGCTGTGAACCCCCGGTTCTGACCCATCTTTGGGACTTCCGTTGGGTTTGGGGTGGTTTTCCCGTTTCTTTTCCGGGGTAAAAGGTCCTCTCGTGAGGGTGGGCTGGGGTTTTTCGAAACGGGTATTGGGGGGTCCTTCTGTTGGGGGCTTCCCTTTGGGGGTATCTTTTCCGGTGCACCATGGGTGTTGCTATGCCGGGGATTCCCCAAAAACGCGGGGGGCACCACACCCTTGGGGGGTTTTTTGCCGGAAAAGGGGGGGCCCCCGGTGGGGGGGGGAGGGCTTTCCCCGGTAAAGGGGGGTTTCCCTGGATTGGGTTGTTTTTTTGGTTTCCCCCGGGGGCCCCTTGCCTCAGTTTTGTTTTTCCGGGGTTTTCCCCCCTAGGGGGGTTATCCTTTCTTTATTTGGAAGGGGTTTAGTGGTTCCTGCCCCCGGGGGGGGTGTTTAGTTCCATTTGAATCTTCGATTTCTGCTGAGGTTAGGTTGCGAAAAAGGGCTTTTCCCCAGCCGGGGGGTTTTTTTTCCAGGTCCCCCAATTTTTAAAAAAGGGCCCTAAAACCGGCATCCCGGGTCCCGGAACATGTGTTTTTTTTCCTTTTTGGCAGAAATGTGTCTCTCCGGGTGTATGGTTCTGGTGGTGGCTCTGCAACCCCGGATTATTTTGGACAGAGGGTTTAAAACCAGGTGGGGTAAACGTGGGGCCCTTTGACAAGGGGGGTTTGGTTCTGACTAGGGGACAAAAACGTACTGAGAAAAAGGTTAAAAACTTTTTGGGGGTCTAAAAAAGGTTGGGGCAAAAAAGCGGGTTGGGCCTTTTTTATGCCTTTTTGGCTTTGGGTAGGAAACAGG
>NW_026499001.1:0-20850 GCF_026875155.1 Cherax quadricarinatus | reverse complement strand
AAAGTATGTGATTTAATTGGAGACACTTTAGCCATAGACATAACAAGAGAGATAACACTATTACATTGAAGGTAAGCAACTGCTCCATATGCCAATTTTGAAGCATTACAAAAAATGTGGATTACATTTTTTTCCATTTGGATTGGCCACCTGGCGTGGGAACTCCAACATTGGAATTTTTTCATAATCACCAATTAATTCATCCCACCTTTTAATGAATTCGTCAGGTAGGATTTCATCCCAAACATATTTAAGTTTCCATGCTTCCTGAATTAATAATTTCCCTCTTATAGTAAGGGGTGACACTAAACCTAGTGGATCAAAACATTTGGAAACTTCAGCAAGCAAAACTCTCTTAGTTAATTTATTGGGCATACTGTAATTATTAGGTTTTAACATTAACAAATCTCTCTCAGTATCCCAAGTTAATCCCAATACATTACTACATTTTGGCACTTCATCTCCAGGGTAATCTTTACTTATTTTGTCCTTTAATTTGGACGAATTACTATTCCATTCCCTAAGAGGCATATTTGCACTTTGCATTATTTCATTAGCTTCTCCATAAGTCATTAACAGTTCTTCTTCATTTGATGTCACACCCAGGAAATTATCCACATAAAATTGTTTGCTCATTACTTTACTCAATGGACTTTCCATACATTTAAGGTGTGCATTTATCGTTGCTTGAAGTAGGAACGGACTGGATGTAGCACCAAATAATACGCTCCTGAAGCGAAAGGTTTTCAGAGGGCTAAGTGGGTCAATTGGATTCTCAGGCCATAAGAAGCAGGTACAATCCCGGTCAGCCTCTTGTAAACCCACTCTTAGGAAAGCTTTACTTATGTCAGCCGTAAATGCATAATGCTTCACTCTGAAATTTAATAAGATATCTCCTAATTTTTTCGTCAACGATGGACCTGTCATCAAACAGTCATTTAAACTATTTACATTTTTGTTACTCCTGGCACTACTATTAAACACAATCCTCAAAGGAGTGGTCTTAGAATCTTTCTTCACTCCGTGATGTGGCAAATATTGACCATAAATTTTGGCTTGCTAAGGAGGTACCTCTTCTATAAATTTATTAATTAACTGCTCAGCAATTATATCATTATAGGCAGTTAACAATTCTGGTGTCTTACTCAGTTCGCAGAGCTGAGCCTTTAACTGTCCATATGCTATTCTGTAATTAGTGGGCAATTCTGGATTGTTCAGTCTCCACGGAAGTCGTACCCAGTATTGTCCAGATTCAAATTTTACATCTCTCAGGTATTGCTCCTGAGTAAAAGAATCGTCTTGACTTTCGTCGTTTACATTTATTCCAATGCTGTCTAATTCCCACAATTTATGCACTGGCTCAACACCATCCTCTATGGAAGAATTATACTGGGGCACGATTTCATGAGTAAGACACACAGTTATGGTATTTGTAGTTTCCTCTAGTCATGAATTATTATTACGAGGAATCCTACCATACATTACATGGCCTCCTGCAGTCTTCAAAAGGGTGACACCACATTTCTTTACCATACCCTTTACAAAGGAGGCTTAATAGTCACTACCTATCAAAATATTTATTGGGCCTACAGAATCATCACTTACCCCAGAAGGTGCTAAATTTACATTATGTGAAAGTCTTTCTGTAGCTTTACTAAGCCCTACTGTAGATATTTTCTCTGGAAGTCTATCTACAATTACTGCATTAAGAAACTTTTTCTCATTGCCCAACCTGACAGTTACATAAACAGTGTCATACAATTGAGACCTTTTATCCGAGAGAAAACCAGATAATTTTAAAGTTGTGGGACCTCCCATCTGTACTTTCATACCATCAAGACATTTACGTTTTATGAAAGTACGCTGGGATCCCTGGTCCAATAATGTAATTGTGTATATCTATAATTATTTTTTAATTTTAATATACAGTCCACAAATTTATACATTTACCAGCATTCCTGGTGATGTAAAATTGTGTACGTACAAAACAGAGTCGCTGAAATTAATCAGATGCAAGAGAAGTATAATAGTTTGGGTGAGCATATGTTAACATTTAATCATATACCTGGTGAGGAATGCTGAATCATGGTTTAAAGGACCGAGCTGGTTGGTAAATAAAGCTAATTGGCCTGTACAAAAGGCGTATATTGCTCCTGTTGAAATTACTGTGACCACTGCTCCAATAGTTTGTCCTTCCTTAGCCATTGATATAAATAGGTATTCTTCTTTACCCAAACTAATCAATGTAACTAAGTTGGTGTTTAAATTTCTAAGCAAGATGAATATTTCATATAAGTTTTCACATCCTCTTGAATATTGGATAAAGAGGGTACAGGAGGAAATCTATGGAAATGAGATTAAATTGATGATGGAAAGAAAAATTGTGAAAAGTTCCATAATAGAGAAATTGGTGCAGTATTTAGAGAACAATATCATTAGGTGCAGAGGTAGGTTACAAAATGCTGAATCGGGTGATTATGCTAAACACCCTATCTTACTGCCCAAAACTCATCATCTAACAAATTTGATTGTTCTGAATGCCCATAAAAAATGTATTACATGGTGGGGTACCAGATGCCTTAAATTGTATTAGGGAAACTTTCTGGATTCCACAAGGACGGCAAAGTGTAAAAAAGGTGATTAAATCTTGTGTAATATGTCGCCGTGTGGATGCCAGATCCTATATGTACCCAGGTCCTCCACCATTGCCAAAGGAGCGTGTACAATTAGTGAAACCATTTGATGTAACAGGTGTAGACTATAGTGGTCCAATAATTTTAACAGGTGCGTCAAATGGTGTTCCACTGAAAGTGTATGTTTGTTTGTTCACCTGTTCTGCTACTAGGGCAGTTCATTTAGAAGTGGCTCAGGACTTGTCTGCAAAACAGTTTATACAGCTGTTTCGAAAATTTGCAGCTGGGAAAATCCTGTCCGAGATTGATGATTTCGGATAATCCCAAACAAATTTTGTAGCAGGTGCTCAACACTTATAGAATTAAATAATAGTAATAATTTTTCAATCTCTGTTACCCCAAACGAGGGTGTACCTGGAAATTTATTACTCCTAGAGCCCCTTGGCAGAGGCGGCTGTATGAAAGACTGATAGGCAAAGTGCAGAGGTGTCTCCGCAAAGTACTACACCAGAAGAGAATTAATTTGGAAGAATTCCGTGCAGTGTTAGTGGAGGCAGAAAATCGTATAAATAATAGGCCTCTCTCGTACATGAGTGATACACCTAATATGTGGAAAGAAATTGCGTAGGGAGACACTGGTCAGAGAAATAGCAAGCATCGAACTTAAACTAAAAGAATCCTTTAGGAGTCAGGAATCGCGGGAAGAACTAAAAGCCATAAATGAAATCGAAAGAAACCCAAAGTATTTCTTCTCCTATGCCAAATCAAAATCGAGAACAACGTCCAGTATTGGGCCCCTACTTAAACAAGATGGGTCCTCCACAGATGATAGCAAGGAAATGAGTGAGCTACTCAAGTCCCAATATGACTCAGTTTTTAGCAAGCCGCTAACCAGACTGAGAGTCGAAATCAAAATGAATTTTTTATGAGAGACCACAAAATTGATTAACACAAGCCTATCCGATGCTATCTTGACGCCAATGACTTCGAACAGGCGATAAATGACATGCCCATGCACTCTGCCCCAGGGCCAACTCATGGAACTCTGTGTTCATCAAGAAATGCAAGAAGCCCCTATCACGAGCCATTTCCATCCTATGGAAGGGAATGGACTGGGGGTCGTCCACAGTTACAAAAACAACAGACATACCCCACTCCACAAAGGGGGCAGTAAAACAACAGCAAGAACTACAGACCAATAGCACTAACATCCCATATCATAAAAATCTTTGAAAGGGTCCAAAAAACAAGATCACCACCCATCTAGAAACCCATCAGTTACACAACCCAAGGGCAACATGGGTTTAGAACAGGGCGCTCCTGTCTGTCTCAACTATTGGATCACTACGACAAGTCCTAAATGCACTAGAAGACAAAAAGAATGCAGATGTAATATATACAGACTTTGCAAAAGCCTTTGACAAGTGTGACCATGGCGTAATAGCGCACAAAATGCTGCTAAAGGAATAACAGGAAAAGTCGGTCGATGGACTAAATTTCCTCACTAACAGAACACAGAGAGTAGTCGTCACAAGTAAAGTCCGAGGCAGCTACGGTGAAAAGCCGTTCCACAAGGCACAGTACTTTGCTCCCATCTTGTTCCTCATCCTCATATCCGACATAGACAAGGATGTCAGCCACAGCAAACCCTGTCTTCCTTTGCAGATGACACCCGAATCTGCATGACAGTGTCTTCCATTGCAGACACTGCAAGGCTCCAGACAGACATCAACCCCAAATCTTTAAGTGGGGTGCAGAAAAAAATATAAGTTCAACGATGAAAATTTCAATTACTCAGATATGGTAAAAAATGAGGGAAAATTTAAAACTTTATCAGAGTAAAAAAACAAATTCTGGCCACAAAATAGAGCGAAACACCAACGTCAAAGACCTGGGAGTGATCGTGTCGGAGGACTCACCTTCAAGGACCATAACATTGTATCAATCGCATCTGCTAGAAAAATGAAAAGGATGGGTAATGAGAACCTTCAAAACTAGGGGGGCCAAGCCCATGAGACACTCTTCAGGTCACTTGTTCGATCTAGGCTGGAATATTGCTGCACACTTAAAAGCACCTTTCAAGGCAGGTGAAAATGCCGACCTAGAAAATGTTACAGAGAACTTTCACGGCGCGCATAACTGAGAAAAAACACCTCAATTACTGGGAGCGGCTTGAGTCCCTTAAACCGTATTCCCTGGAAGGGGCGCAGAGGGAGAGTAGATACATGATTATATACACCTGGAAAATTTTTGAGGGACTAGTACCGAACTTGCCAAACGAAAAATCACTCACTACGAAAGCAAAAGACTTGGCAGACGATGCACCAATCCCCCCAAGAAAAGCGGGGTGTCACTAGCAACGTTAAGAGACCTACAATAAATGTCCAGGGGCCCGAGACTGTTCAACTGCCTCCCCCGCACACATAAGGGGGATTAGCACAGAACCCCTGGCAGTCTTCAAGCTGGCAACTGGACAAGCACCTAAAGTCAGTCCGATCAGCCGGCTGTGGCTCGTACATTGTTATTGGTGTGCAGCCAGCAAGCAACAGCCTGGTTTGATCAGGCTCTAATCCAACATGAGGCCTGTCACAGACTCGGCCGCGGGGCGTTTGACCCCCGGAACTCTCTCCAGGTAAACCCAGCGTAAACTCCAGGAAGCTGCCCACTGTCTATAGAGAAAACCGAATAAAGCGATGAAGATTACAATGGATGCAGCAGTGTTTGTGATAAATTTAAAATGTTAAATAAAGTAATGAATCATTGGTCTGTGTGGCAAAAGAATATCTTCTTACACTACATGAACACTTTCAATGTCCGCAGAGCAGTAAATCGACAGAGCATCAACCATTGACCTGTGTTTGATTGATAACTGAACAACATCGAACAGCGTGGCCCTTTGGGCATATTATTGACAAAGTACCCAGATGTACAAGGTGCAGGAATGCAAAGCGTTGTGTCCGTGGCCAGGAAGTTTACTCGCACAATAAATAAATTATTCCCTTGGGATTATGTGTTCAGTCAAACGTAAATAAAATGTGAGGGAAAGTGACACGATTGATATGGAAGATAACGCCTGTACCAAGTGATGCCGAAAATGAAATCGTAGTATGACCTACTAGGAGAACAGCCACCCAAGCCAGAACCGCTTGTAATCATCTAAAGAAGAGTAAATTTGAGTCGTTTAGCAACGAACTCTGGCCGGCCGGCAGTGTGGAAAATACTGCAATATATTTTCCGGAAATATGGTAGATTTATAGGTAAATAGATGCCCTATTATTGTATTTTTAAAAGAGTATGTTTATCGAAAAAAAGAAGAGACTCATCAGCTTGTTTTGAATTTGGATTACAACGTTGTTAATGGGAATAATTTTTTTTCGTGCTCTAGAGTTAAAATTGTGTTGACACCTCACAAATAGGAGGCGAAATTGGGGGATTGCATCCTGCATAACTGGACAAGGCAGCTCCATGAACATCGATATAATCTGTTTATGTTATTTCTGGCCAGTGTTTATTTTTCATAAATTTAAACAGTGAGGTTTTCTTAGTATGATACACCTTAATCCCAGTCAAATTGAATGAGTGACATTAAGATATTCTCTTTCTGTTATGTAATTGTGTATAATCTATAATTATTTTTTAATTTTAATATACAGTCCACAAATATATATATTTACCACCATTCTGGGATGTATTTTTCATTTAATAAAATTAATAGGTCCCAGAGCAACTTGTGGATATGACAGTGGTAGGTATCAGAAGGGGGACATTTTTGCGACCTAGGTGCCCAAATTCCTACTTGACTATTACTCTGATAAATAATACTTATCTTTGTTATCATTAAATGTTTATTTACATAATGAGTTCATTCAGATAAATGCAATTTTCACATTAATTTAAAAATTATTAATATATACACAATTATATAATAGAAGAGAATATATCTTAATCATAACCTCACCAATTTGACTGGAGATAATTGTGTCATGTACAGGACCCCCCCTCACGCCTTTTTAACTACATTTATGGAAAAAAATTACTTGCCAGAATTTTAAAAACATAAATTATGGCAGCTTATCTGAGGTTTCTGGAGTTGTCCAGTCCTGTCAGCCCTGATATCAATTATGCAGAATTGCCACATCTAGACAATTTCGCCTCCTTTTGAGAGGTAACAAGCCCAATTTTAGCCTCGAGAGCACCGAAAAATTTCTTCCCATATTCACTAACAGTTGACCAGATTCAAACAGCAATGCGACTGTCCTTCTGCGCAGGCGCAGACTTCCCCGTTTTCTAATGACATAAATATTATTAAAAACCAGTAGTATGGCCATCTTTACCTATAAATTTACCATCTTTCCCGGAAAAATACAGTATTTCCACAATGAGTTATACTGGGTTATCCTGGGTTTAATGCTGATATGAAGTTTACCCTGGCGATTATGATTGGTTTATACTGGGTATCCTGAGTTATGATGAGTTTATGATACGTTTATAATGGGTTATGTGGAAAATATTTTAATTCTCCGAAGCTATAGTGCCTTAAGGTGTTTTAATAAAATGTGTCGATATGAGTCAAAAATGTCATTTGACAATAGGATAGAACCAGAGTTCCCTTTGCGCATGCCGCGGATGTTGCGGGGGTTAGAGGTCACAACTCGGGGCATGGAGTAGTGAGGAGTGTTTTTGAATGTAGTGAGGAGGCTGGGAAAGCATGGAACCAGGAAATTGGCGTTCACTTCGGCTAAGATTAATACAAGGCCTCATTTTACTTATAATAGGAAGTGTCGAAACTGTTCCTGTGATAGTGAGGGAACGTGATTTATGGACCACCATAATAGGGTATAAATGAAGAATAGGTAGAGACCAGGTGACTGCGGCATCGCCATGGACTGTGTCCGGGGAAAATTAACCCTTGGTTTAATTAATCATCACTCAATCGTCTCAGATCTTAAAGGGATGGCCTCCAATTGTAAAATAATTATTGAGACATTAAACCGTCTTGTAAAATCGTAATGTAACAGTGATAATAACACTAAGTTAAGGATCGTTGAAGCGATAGTGACTGCCATTCTCAAGTGTGTGTGCACGATGTTTACCTCGTTTGTTCCTTGTCCCGAGATAGTGAAGGCCTTTATGGAGTCACGACTTCTAAACCGGGACAAACCTACGAATTACCTCGTCCTGCAGGAATAAGAACAGTGTCGGTGTAGCCAGGATATGGTGAATGGAGAAATAAGGAGTATCAATCACCCACATTAAGTTTTTTTTTATATTTTATTTAAAACTTCATGTACAAATATTAATAGAGTTACATATATAAAATAAAGACAAGGACAACATCAGTAAAACAATAATAAACACAAAACAATCCAGGCAACATCTGGACAGTTCTACTTATCTCCAAGTTTTTTAAAAACATATCACAATTTAAAAGGAAGAAAAAAGTAATAATAACAAAGGCACAAAAGGCTTATAAAATAAAACTCCTAAAATTACAAGACCTCAACACAATAATGCACCAAAGCTTAATGACAATCACCCATAATACCATCGCAACAAATACACCCAGACCTACAATAATGCCTTTATTAAGAAACCTGTGCTGCAACACAGGTGACACCAACTCCCCTCCCCCACCCCCAACTCACACACACACATTGAAAACTAAAACCCCATCACCACCTAATAATCATGACATAATTATCCTCAATTTAGGATTATTATGACACATGTCACTTGAGTAAACATTATTTTACAACCATGAAAGGTACAGGACTACCAAATTACAATAACCTTAAAATCAGAATAATAATAATAGGTAATTACGGACGGTCAAAACTGATCTGGGACCACGTGTAGCAACAAAAAAAGACAAAATAACTCAGTGCTTCCAAGGAAATAGTGAACGGAAAACCCTGCTCAAGAAAATTCAAATTCAATTGCAATAGACAGTGCGAAGTGGAACATAATACGGCTACCACAAGACAAATACATGTATGGTAATGTTTATATGTTATACATTAATACATGTTATACATTTAAAATCTGCTCCTACACCTTCCCCATCAAGGGAACTAAGTCAAAACTTAGCTTGCACAACCCTCATCTGGTCACATGACACTAATTACCGTCCAATCACACCCAACCACATCACTGCATTCCCAAGGAGAGTGAGCCCCGTTGAAATCCCCTGAACCCCCCCGCCTTTTACCAACCAACTTCACCCGGCAGTTAAAGCCCCTTATAACGCCAATAAATCACCTATTGATTAGTCCCTCTATAACCCTCAGAAAAATACTCTTCCACCTTATCCCAAAAATGTCTCTATAGCGACACAAGTTCGATAAAACGTCGCCGCCTAAAGTCCTTCCTCAATCAAGCACATCGCCACCCACCTCCCCCTCATACCCCATAAAACATATATGTAGTCCACGATGACATATGCTAAAACCTCTTACCACACTCTCCTCCACAACCACTCATATCAAAGACTCAACGCTCTCAATACCGACACACCTTGACCCCCCACCCTCACCACTATAACCTTACACATCCAAACCCAGATGCACTCCAAACCTTCACAAAAATAGACGAACATGATACGCAGTCCTCCCACTGCATCTGCACACCCCCCACCCTGCAATAACCGCTCCTATCTCGGAGCATCGCTCCCGTTGCAAAATCCCATGCAGGAAACGGTACATAACCCTCACGCGCCCTAGGTCGTATCCTTAATTTACTAAATCTTCGCCATATTACATCCCATGCATTCATGGGTAGATCCCTTCACCGGTGCCACTACATGTCTTCTAACAATTTATACAAAGTTCCCACCTTTACTTTTCCCGGTTCCCTCAACATTAAGGCACGTAACACTGTCCTCACATTCCATCATTTCCGCCCTCCCTTACGACCATTTCCTCATGGGTGAGCATGTACCTTATCTACTGACGCCTCCCTCCATCCCCTGCACCATCACTTCCCTCCTATAAACACACATTTCACGGCGCTTTCTCAAGTCCAACAAACCCAACCTCGCCCTACATACCGGGAATGTCAGCTACCTCCCTCGCAAACCAGTTACAAACCCGAACCCCACAAAAATTTGAACAACCAGTTCTAAGAATACTCTGATCGCCGTTCCTGTTAACGGCATCACAGCCGAAACAAACCAAGACTTTAACTATATAGTAAATACATTGATGGACAATTGCACGTGCCTAAGGGTTTTAAATGGAGCGGTCGCACATTCCCAACCGTCACCACGCTGCACCTGTCCAACCATCCTATTCGAATTGCTACCCCGTGCAGCACTCAAGGTCAGCCTCATACATGACACAACAGATTTTCAGACTCCCGGTCCTCCGCTGCACAAAAATCAACATTTCCCGTCAATCTAATCTCCTCTGTCCACTCTCCAGCCCCATGATCATTTGACTTTCCAGATTACCTTCATCCAGTAGCTCTCTCTCCAAAAGTGTGTACAACTTCCCCCAAAAGTCCTAACCGTGTCCCTCACTTGCCAAAATAGTGGTAATCAATCAACATAGCCCACCAAACCAGGCACGGCTTCAGCTCACCATCCCTCCTCCCCCCTCCTTAGACGATCTCCAACCATCCTAGTAAAAAGGGATCCTGAACACATGCAAAACTTATTATATTGTGATAAAGGACATCCCTGCCGAAGACCCCGCTCATGTTGACTTCCCACCCTCACAACACCCATTGATGTTGCACCCTTAACCTTCCGCGTTTGAGTACAACGTATCTTATCCACCCAAACCCCACTATTTCTTCGGCCAAACCCCTGTCGTAGGAGAATATCCTCAAAGCCTTCTTTCCACCCTATCATACCCCCTGTGCCAATGCCAACGCCACCAATGCCCCTCTTCCCCTTTCCATGTCCTCCAGGAACCCCTTGATAAATCCGTGCCCCCACGCTCGCTCATTGAGCCTAACCAGGTAAATCAAACTGAGACTCCAAACAGAACCCTCCCCACAACAACACATTTAAGCCGATTCCCAAGAATTTCGCAAATAATTTATAATCCACAAAGTAGCAACTAAATGGCTCGGTAATCCCGAAGGGTACTCTGCTGTTTACCCCCTTTGGGACCAACACCACCACCGCCGTTGCCTGAGATTTCCCCATCTTAACCTCCGTCTTTCATGGGCATTCATTAACCTTACTAGGAAACCCTAGCAGACCCCAGTGCAGTACATAAAATAATAAAATTCCTAGTAAACATCGTCCCAGGTGCCTTTCCCCTTCCTCATGGTCCATAAGGGCTCTCCCTATTTCCCCTCCTCAATGACTCCCCACCCAGTGCCCCCGATCACTCCTCCCCAGTTTGCATGGCACATACTACACATACCTTCCACCAAGAACCTCACGCATCCACCCCACTTACATTTCCCGTATTCCTTCAAACCATCTATCTGCATATGCACTCATCCCTTGTGTCGCCTTAATACCTGACCCTCATTAAAACCCCACCACAGAAGATATGACTGCAAACCCGGTAATGTAGTCGTCGCTTCGTTACCTTCTGTCCCTCAGCTGCACAACAAGCTGATGGCCTTTGCGCCCCCCCAGAGTACTTCGTCCAACCCACCGCCTGTACCTGTACAGCTTCAAAACGTTCTTCTTGCAAATCCCTTATCTGTCCTTCAACATGTGTATATCCACCACCGTACACCCCGGCCACCGCACGCCCCCCCCCCCCTCCGTACAATTCCGTAATCTAGATTCTAAGTAATTTGAACAAACCATACCCTCAATTGATTAATGTGATTAGCCCTCCCTCACAATAAAATTGACATATTCGTAACTTTAGCCCACTCTATCCCACATCCTACCACATCTTCCTCAGTCCTTCTGTCGGCACAGAGCTTGTTCCCAAAATATTGCAAACACTTATCCACTCCCTCACTATCCCCCAAAACCATCGTGGTTCAGTTTTTCCAATAACTTCCCGCCACGAGCCAAAGCATCCCATCCCACCTCCACTAATTACACGCCCTATGATCGGAAGACACCATCTCGATAGTTTTAAAAGACTCTACCAAAACCCTCTGAGATAAATATAAAACCTGTCCAACCCCGCCGCATATCCCCTTTCTTATAAAATGTAATGTCCCACCTCCACAGACCGTCCCCCGAAAGCCATTCACGTAACTAAGGATCCTAAGCAGGCCTCCCAAGACTGAGGAACAATATCCCCTCCTCTGGGTTTCCATGTCTGTCACTCTTAATTACAACAATTCCAATCCCCCCCCACAGTCCCCACAACGGTAACGTGTGTAGGTAATACACAGCTCCTCCCGCACAAAATCCATCTATCACTTTCACGTCACTTTCTGCTGGGGCATACACACACACAAACGCCACATCTCTCCATCCCACCATCCTTCCACACCAATACTCTCCCCCCTCCCCTCCCCCTCTTTCCTATCAATACAATCGGGCTCGCCCTCCCTAACAACACACCCACTCCTCCCCTTTAAACGCTCAGAAACGGCAACACATAGAGCCTGAAACCCAGGCAACCACTATTTCACGACCCAAGCTTAAAATTGTGCTCCTGCACAAAAGCTAAACATCACCTTGTCCCTATCAAAAACATCCTGAGAAGTCCTCACTTTTAACACCACACACAGACCATTAATATTATTTTACACACCTGAGGCCAGTTTAAGATTTCCTTCCCGCCTCATGTCAAGATTCTTCCCTTTCAGAACCGATCCCCGGACTTGGGCCTTTGCCACAGACTCCCCCTCCTTCCCACCATCCCCCCCCCTTCTGTGTGGCCCTCTCGCAGAGTCACTCTAGGTACCATAACCCCATGCTTTCTCCGCCCTTTGCCTGGCGTCAGAACATCGTCCCGATCTGACGCTGCTACGCCCTTTCCTTGTAGCTCCCTCAGTTTTTCCATAACTAAGTCCTGGGAGCCCGCACAATGGACTTCCACCTCTACCGACCCTTAATCCTCCTCATGGCCCTTCCATGGCACTCTTCAACTGTCCACCACAGTGCCACCTGATCCTCTCCCTTCCCCAAGCACACCTTCTGCCCTGATCCCAGTTCCTAGTTCGCTGAAAACTCTTCCACCTCCGTTGACTGTAACATAGCCTGTATCACCGTCTCCAGCTCCTCCTCAAGTGAGCCCTTCACTTGCTGCGCCCTCCTGTACCTTCCTCACTTTGACAACTTACTGTTGATGGGCCAGTGGTTCATGATTCACCACTTCTTCGATTCCAGGAAGGAGCCCTCCAACCTCTTTCACTCCACATGCGACGCCCGCCCTCCTCCTTGCCACCCGTTCTTTCTTAGGCATCGGGTCTCATGGCCAGGTTCTCCGCCCCTAGCCGCCCAGGGCCAGCTGTTAATGGGCCAGGTGATTCGATGGATCACGCCCTCTTCCTAATCCACTGGAGGAGGCCACTACTCTTCACTCCACATGCTACCACGCCCTCCTCCTTGCCCCCAGTTCTTCATAGGCATCGGTGCTCATGCGCAGGTGCTCCGCCCCTTTGCCGTCCCATGGAGTTCCCATACTCCGCTTGCCTGCCACAGTCCTGCTGCCGTAATGGTCATATTCCGCCACACAGTAGGCACGTACCGGTCCTCTGCCCCGCATACGCTACCATTACCTGGGTCAAACTCTTCAAGATATACATACGAGGGTAGTAGGAATGCCTAACTCCAATCTTGAGATTAAAAGAACCCTCAGGAAAATCCTGTGTAAGCAATCTGTTACCCCATTTGCCAGGTTGGCCAGATGTACAGTCCATCACGTTCGAAACATGTCGAATATCTACCTCATCACCTCAAAAGGCCACGTTGCGGAGCTTAACCCCGAATAATGTCGCGATACATCAATCCAACTTGACCCTCACGCCGTGTGTTACGTTAATGAGACAGCTTGGTACGATCAACCAAAGCCTCGTATTCTTAGGGCAGTGAGCACTTTCCATAACATCACGAAAATTCTATATACACCGTTCAGTGCCAACTCCATATAAATCCCCGTCTCTGTGAAGCCATATGTCACCTGTATAATTTTGGGCAATAACACATCGACTGACGTAGGTGTTTAAGCCCCACTAATAAGTTTCAATGCCCCACGTATTCACTCTCCTGCGCACTACCTGGCAGCCATGTCGTTGACTGAGTAGCTCTCTGGAAACATAGAGGGTGCAAAGCACGACCGCACTCTACCAAATCCAAGGCAGCGAATGCACAACAACCTCCTCGTACCAAGCTGTCTGGTTACTGAGGAGCGCAGCAAGGGGTCCTAACAAACGGTCCAAGAGCGATGCAGACTAATTGTTTCCCTACAGTTAAGTAACCCTTCTAGTTATAGCAACTGATACCTGGCCATTAGTATGTGTTAATTTTTTTTTTTTTATTTTTTTTTTTATCGCCGGTATTCTCCGCCGGCCCGGTCCTTTTCCCAAGTAGTGGTGACCCGCCTTGGCCTCCCTATCTGGGGAGTGTCTCGAGACTTAAGTCTCCCATGGAGGAGGCACAGTGTACCTCCTCCATCTATTGTGGCCCAAGTGTCCCCAGCCTACACATTCCCCGCCCTCACGGGGCTCGTAGGGAGAAGGCTAGGCACTCTGGTCCTGCCATCTACCCCTACCTACCCCGCCTCAAATGGGCTCCGTGGATTTATTATTATTAAATATTCGCCGTATTCTCCCGGCCCGGGCCTTTTCCAAGTGGTGGCCCGCCTTGGCTCCCTCTTTAGGGAGTGTCTGAGACTTTAAGTCTCCCAGGGAGGAGCACATATTACCTCCCACTTTGGACCAACTGTCCCCAGGCCTAGCCACAAAGCTAGGCCTCTCTGGTCAGCCATCCCCGCCCGCAAGGGGTGGTTTTCTAATGGAATGACAGTCTGTATGAGCTAAAAGCTCGGCTCAGGCACCTACCCTACCCCTAGAAAAAGTGTTAGGCATGGTGTCGATCGTCGTGGGGATGGCAGTCTTATGAGCTGCAGATGGTAGCAAGCTCAGGCCTTGGATAGGTTTTTTTTTTTTTTTTTTTTTTTTATTCACCGGTATTCTCCCGGCCCGGGTCTTTTCCAAGTAGTGGCTTATGGGTGATCCAGCCACATCAAGTGACCACCAGAGAATATCTGGTAAGTGGTGGGATTATGTACAAATGTTTTTCCTTGATGGATATATCCATGTGTAACCTACCCCCCCCCTTCATTCAGTTACACTAATATAATCTATACAGTCCACAATTAATTAGTAGCGCCGTACTTGTGGGTGCTATCCAATTTATACTGGTCTCGGATAGATATGGATAAGATTGAGAGGGTCGAGGGGGCCACCAGCAGTGACCACGTGGTTAAGTTTTCTCACATGTCTACACGGGGTGACTACGATAAACAATATCGTGTTTGTCCTCCCATGAGATTACTCGTATGCATATAATGTTTGATGTATGTTCAGGTAATCACCCCTATAAAATTTTCCACAGGTTATCCTGGTTATGATTGAATTATGATGGTTATACTGGTTATCCTGGTTATGAAGAGTTATCATCATGGGTACACTGGGTTATCCTGGGTTAGATGGGTTATACAGGGTTATCCTGGGTTTTGATGGGTTAGTCCTGGGTTATGATGGGTTAAACGCTGGTTACGATGGGTTAATCCTGGGTTTATACAAAGTTATCCTGGTTATACAAGTTATCCAGGGTTACCTGGGTTATTGGGTTATCCTGGGTTAGATGGGGTTATCTGGGTTATGATTGGGTTACCTGGTTAGACAAAGTTATTCTGGTTATACAAAGTTATCTAGGGTTAATCCTGGGTTTAGAAAATGGGTTATCCTGTTTAAGATGGGTTATCCTGGGGTATTATGGTTATCCTGGTATACAAAAGTTATTCTGGATTATACAAATTACCCAGGGTTATCCTGTTATGATGGTTATCCATGGGTTATGATGGGTTATCATGGGTTTACGATGGTTTATCCTGGGTTATGATGGTTATCCTGGTTTAGAATGGGTTTATCCTGGGTTATGATGGGTTATCCGGTTTAATCCTGGTTATGATTGGGTATCCCTGGTTTATCCTGGTTATGATGGGTTAATCCTGGATTATGATGGGTTATCCCTGGGTTATGATGGGTTATCCTGGTATCCGGGGTTATGATGGGTTATCCTGGGTTATCCTGGGTTATGATGAGTTATCCTGGGTTATCCTGGGTTATCCTGGGTTATGATGGGTTATCCTGGGTTATGATGGGTTATCCTGGGTTATGATGGTTATCGTGGGTTATGATGGGATATCCTGGGTTATACTGGGTTATGATGAGTTATCCTGGGTTATCCTGGGTTACGATGGGTTATCCTGGGTTATGATGGGTTATCCTGGGTTATGATGGGTTATCCTGGGTTATCCTGGGTTAGTTATCCTCTCACACATCAATGATCCAACAATATCTGCTGGTGTCTTACATCTCACACTTTAATAGTTTAGTTTCCCTTGAAAGATCCAGAAAATTAACAAAACTGAAATATTATATTAAATATATTTTATTTATTATTTCAACAATATTGTACATTTTTCAGCTTCAAAATTATTAGGAAAATTTTGCTTTTATAAACTTTAGAAAGACTCTTCTCTTTCTTTATAATATTAAAAGTATTTATATAAAATCTTCGTAACCTGAATTTCTTAAAACATAATTATTTTATTAATAAACCACGATTATATTCGATTATTAATCCTTTATCACAACGTGTATAGTATTTTTGGACTAATAAGTTCCTGAAGCCCGGTGGTCACCAGATGTTATTTTCTAACACATTTCATAAATAACAACAAATTAACACCTCAAGACGCGATACAAATGTCAAAACAAAATAACATTAAAAATAATGGTTAAACTTGAGGTTATTTCACAATAAACTTAACAATAACATAACGTACAGATAACACGTCAGTAACCAAAGGGTCGAAAAATATTAAGTTTAATAAACCATTGAACAGTCTTACAGGTGTAGTTTATATAATAGTACTAAGGACAGGTTTCATAGAACATTCCTTGCCTAGCAGCCGTGAAGTAGACGCTCGCTGCACCTCTCTGCCCCGGTGAAAGTGCTAGCCAGGCTGCCCTAGCAGCCGGTGATAGTAACGCTCGCTGCACCTCTCTGCCTGGTGAAAGTGCTTAAGCCAGCTGCCTAGCAGCCGGTGATGTAGACCGCTCGCGCACCTCTCTGCCGGTGAAAGTGCTAGCCAGGCTGCCTAGCAGCCGGTGATGTAGACGCTCGCTGCACCTCTCTGCCCTGGTGAAAGTGCTACCCAGGCTGCCTAGCAGCCGGTGATGTAGACGCTCGCTGCATCCTCCTGCTTGGGTGAAAGTGCTAGCCAGGCTGCCTAGCAGTCCGGTGAGGTAGACGCTCGCTGCACCTCTCTGCCTGGTGAAAGTGCTAGCCAGGCTGCCTAGCAGCCGGAGAGGTAGACGCTCGCTGCACCTCTCTGCCTGGTGAAAGTGCTAGCCAGGCAGCCTAAGCAGCCGGTGGATGTAGACCTCGCTGCACCTCTCTGCCTGGTGCAAGTGCTATCCAGGCTGCCTAGCAGCCGGTGAGGGTAATACGCCTCGCACTGCACCTCCTCTGCCTTGTGAAAGTTGCTAGCCAGGCGCCTAGCCAGCTGGTGAGGTAGATGCTCGCTTCACCTCTCTCTCTGCCCGTGAAAGATGCTGAGCCAGGCATGCACTAGCAGCTGGTGAGGTAGATGCTCGCTGCACCTCTCTGCCCGGTGAAAGTGCTAGCCAGGCTGCCTAGCAGCCGGTGAGGTAGACGCTCGCTGCACCTCTCTGCCCGGTGAAAGTGCTAGCCAGGCTGCCTAGCAGCCGGTGAGGTAGACGCTCGCTGCACCTCTCTGCCCGGTGAAAGTGCTAGCCAGGCTGCCTAGCAGCCGGTGAGGTAGACGCTCGCTGAAACCTCTCTGCCCCGGTGAAAGTGCTAGCAGGCTGCCTAGCAGCCGGTGAGGTAGACGCTCGCTGCACCTCTCTGCCCGGTGAAAGTGCTAGCCAGGCTGCCTAGCAGCCGGTGAGGTAGACGCTCGCTGCACCTCTCTGAAAACCAATCGAAGCACATTCGCTGCCTGACCACGGTCGAGTGAGGTTGTGCGCTGCACCCCTCTGCTGTTTCAGGCGAGCTACCTTGTATCAACATGGCGCTGAGTGTGAGGTGGCGCGTAAATACCATTGGTATTGAGCTGCTTCGTGGGGCGATTTCACCCTCTTCAGTGCAAGTCTTACTCCCAACAATCATTAGGGAGACCTATGGAATCCAGGACGATGAGGTGTATGGTGTAGCCCTGAATGGGGCTTATAGAATCTTCGTCAAATTGAATTCCACGTCCGTGTATGAGTCTTTGGTGACGAGATTCCAAGACGTGAGTCTTGACGCTACTCCAGCTGTGAAGGTGCTTTGATCGAGGGTATCTCGCCACTTTACGTGGGTTAAAAATACGTAATGTCCCATTTGAGGCAGTGAGGCTGACGTAAGGAGTGTTTTGAGACATAGGGCCCGTACATCTGGAAACAAAAGGGCAAGGGGACGGCAGGTGCTTACATGGGACGTCCGGAGGGTACCTTTTCCCTGAAGATGACTCTAGGACATCCCATACCGTCTTACGTCGTGTTGGGAGGACTTCAGGACCAAGTTATGGTATCGTATGCCGGACAGAGATGTACGTGCAGAATATGTGGGGTATACGACCATATGGCGGCAGAGTGCGTGAAGCTGGGGAGGGCGCCAGCGCAAACTGGGGGAACCCACCATTTTACCAGGGGTAAATAGCTGTTGAGAGGCCCAGTGCGAAAGAAAGGGGAAAGGGGCGCTTGTGGAGTGAAGAGGTGGAGGACCCAAAGAGGAGACTGGCATGTGTGAGGTAAGCGGGTGATGTAAAAGGATCTGTTACTACACAAAGGAAAAGTACAGAAGTGCAAGTGCAGGAGGGGGTGCAGGCTCTAGAGGAAGAGCTTCAGGAAGTGTTAAGGACATTGGACACCGCCTGCAGAGGATGTTGTTCCTGAGCTGGTGAGAGGCACGGCGTTGCCTGTAGAGGAATTACCTGGAGTTTACCTGGAGAGGGGTTTCGGGTTAACGCCCCCGCGGCCCGGTCTGTGACCAGGCCTCCTGGTGGATCACGCCTGAATCAACCAGCGTTGCTGCTGGCTGCACGCAAACCAACGTACGAGCCACAGCCCGGGTGATCAGGAACTGACTTTATTGCTTGTCCAGTGCCAGCTTTAAGACTGCCAGGGGGTCTGTTGGTAATCCCCCTTTATGTGTGCTGGGAGGGAGTTTGAACAGTCTCGGCCCCTGACACTTATTGTATGGTCTCTTAACGTGCTAGTGACAAACCCCTGCTTTTTTATTGGGGGATGGTGCATCGTCTGCCAAGTCTTTTGGGTTTCGTAGTGAGTGATTTTCGTGTGCAAGTTTGGTACTAGTCCCTCTAGGATTTTCCAGGTGTATATAATCATGTATCTCTCCCTCCTGCGTTCCAGGAATACAGGTTAGAAACCTCAAGCGCTCCCATAATTGAGGGTGTTTTATCCCGTTATGCGCGCCGTGAAAGTTCTCTGTACATTTTCTGGTCGGCAATTTCACCTGCCTTGAAAGGTGCTGTGAGTGCAGCAATATTCCAGCCTAGATAGAACAAGTGACCTGAAGAGTGTCATCATGGGCTTGGCCTCCCCATTTTGAAGGTTTTTCATTATCCATCCTGTCATTTTTCTAGCAGATGCGATTGATACAAAGTTTATGGTCCTTGAAGGGGAGACCTCCGACAATAATCACTCCCCAGGTCTTTGACGTTGGGGTTTTTGCTCTATTTTGTGGCCCCGAATTTGTTTTGTACTCTGATGAAGATTTAATTTCCTCATGTTTACCATATCTGAGTAATTGAAATTTCTCATCGTTGAACTTCATATTGTTTTCTGCAGCCCACTGAAAGATTTGGTTTGATGTCCGCCTGGAGCCTTTCAGTGTCTGCAATGGAAGACACTGTCATGCAGATTCGGGTGTCACTGCAAAGGAAGACACGGTGCTGTGGTGACATCCTTTTCTATGTCGGATATGAGGATGAGGAACAAGATGGGAGCTAGTACTGTGCCTTGTGGGACAGAGCTTTTCACCGTAGCTGCCTCGGACTTTACTCTGTTGACGACTACTCTCTGTGTTTTTGTTAGTGAGGAAATTATAGATCCATCGACCGACTTTTCTGTTATTCCTTTTGCGCCGCATTTTTGTGCGCTATTACGCCATGGTCACACCCTTTTCGAAGGCTTTTGCAAAGTCTGTATATATTACATCTGCATTTTTTTTGTCTTCTAGTGCATTAGGACCTTGTCGTAGTGATCCAGTAGTTGAGACAGACAGGAGCGACCTGTTCTAACCCATGTTGCCCTGGGTTGTGTAACTGATGGGTTTCTAGATGGGTGGTGTCTTTCTTCTTAGGACCCTTTCAAAGATTTTTATGATATGGGTGTTAGTGCTATTGGTCTATTATTTTTTTGCTGTTGCTTACTGCCCCTTTGTGGAGTGGGGCTATGTCTGTTGTTTTTAGTAACGAGGGACAACCCCCCGTGTCCATGGCTCCCTCCCATAGGGTTGGAAAAAAGGCTCGTGATAGGGCTTCTTGCAGTTCTTGATGAACACAGAGTTCCATGAGTCTGGCCCTGGCAGAGTGCATGGGGAAAGTCATTTATCGCCTGTTCGAAGTCATTTGGGGTCAGATAACATCGGATAGGCTTGTGTTAGTCAAATTTTGTGGCTCTCATCTAAAAAAATTCATTTTGGTCTTCGACTCTCAGTCTGGTTTTGCGCTTGCTAAAAACTGAGTCATATTGGGACTGAGTAGCTCACTCATTTCCTTGCTGTCATCTGTGTAGGACCCATCTTGTTTAAGTAGGGCCCAATACTGGACGTTTTTTCTCGATTTTGATTTGGGATAGGAGAAGAAATACTTTTGGGTTTCTTTCGATTTCATTTATGGCTTTTAGTTCTTCCCGCGATTCCTGACTCCTAAGGATTCTTTTAAACTTAAGTTTTGATGCTTGCTATTTCTCTGACCAGTGTCCCCCCTGCGCATTTTAGATTAATTTTACCTCTTTTTTCCGCTTGTTATTCTTTTCCGTCGCCGTAAAGGGAGGCCCGTCTTTTTCTATTTTAAAATTACCCTTT